>JAKFHT010004387.1:0-282913 GCA_023783455.1 Erythrocebus patas
TTTGTGTTCTCTTAATTCATCTCACAGAGTTACAGCTTTCCCTTCAAAAGCCTTTCTTAGGACTGTGCTTGTGGAATTTGCACAGGGATATTTGGAAGCCGATAGAGGGCTATGGTGAAAAAGGAAATCTCTTCACTTAAAAACTGAAAGAAGCTATCTGAGAAACTGCTTTGTGTTCTGTTAATTCATCTCACAGAGTTACAGCTTTCCCTTCAAGAAGCCTTTCGCTAAGACTGTTCTTGAGGAATTTGCAAAGTGATATTTGGAAGACCATCGAGGGCTATGGTGAAAAAGGAAACCTCTTCAGTTAAAAAGTGTAAAGAAGATTTCTGAGAAACTGCTTTGTGTTCTGTTAATTCATCTCACGGAGTTACAGCTTTCCCCTCAAGAAGTCTTTCGCTAAGACTGTTCTTGTGGAATTTGCAAAGTGATATTTGGAAGCCCATAGAGGGCTATGGTGAAAAAGGAAATATCTTCCGTTAAAAACTGGAAAGAAGCTTTCTGAGAATCTGCTTTGTGTTCTGTTAATACATCTCACAGAGTTACAGCTTTCCCTTCAAGAAGCCTTTCGCTAAGACTGTTCTTGTGGAATTGCAAAGTGATATTTGGAAGCCCTAAGATGGCTATGGTGAAAAAGGAAATATCCTACGATAAAAACTGAAAAGAAGCTTTCTGAGGAACTGCTTTGTGTTCTGTTAATTCACCTCACAGAGTTACAGCTCTCCCCTCAAGAAGCCTTTCGCTAAGACTGTTCTTGTGGAATTTGCAAAGTGATATTTGGAAGCCCATATAGCGCTATGGTGAAAAAGGAAATATCTTCAGTTAAAAATTGGAAAGAAGCTTTCTGAGAAACGGCTTTGTGTTCTGATAATTCATCTCACAGTGTTACAGCTTTCCCCTCCAGAAGACTGTCGCTAAGACTGTTCTTGTGGAATTTGCAAAGTGATATTTGGAAGCCCATAGAGAGCTATGGTGAAAAAGGAAATATCCTAAGATTAAAACTGAAAAGAAGCTGTTTGAGAAACTGCTTTGTGTTCTGTTAATTCATCTCACAGAGTTACAGGTTTACCCTCAAGAAGCCTTTCGCTAAGACTGCTCTTGTGGAATTTGCAAAGTGATATTTGGAAGTCCTTAGAGAGCTATGTTGAAAAAGGAAAAATCATAAGATGAAAACTGAAAAGAAGCTTTCTGAGAAACTGCTTTGTGATATGTGACTTCCACTCACGGAGGTACAGCTGTATTTCGTGGAGATGTTTGGTAGCCTTATTTCTGTGGAATCTGAGAACTGTTATTACGGATCCCTTTGAAGACAAAGGGACAAAGGAACAAAGGATATATCCTAAGATAAAAACTGAAAAGAAGCTCTCTGTGAAACTGCTTTGTGTTCTGTTAATTCATCTCACAGAGTTACATATTTCCCCTCAAGAAGCCTTTCGCTAAGACTGTTCTTGTGGAATTTGCTAAGTGATATTTGGAAGCCCATAGAGGGCTATGGTGAAAAAGCAAATATCCGAAGTTAAAAACTGAAAAGAAGCTCTCTGAGAAACTGCTTTGTGTTCTGTTAATTCATCTCACAGAGTTACAGCTTTACCCTCAAGAAGCCTTTCGCTAAGACTGCTCTTGTGGAATTTGCAAAGTGATATTTGGAAGTCCTTAGAGAGCTATGTTGAAAAAGGAAAAATCATAAGATGAAAACTGAAAAGAAGCTTTCTGAGAAACTGCTTTGTGATATGTGACTTCCACTCACGGAGGTACAGCTGTATTTCGTGGAGATGTTTGGTAGCCTTATTTCTGTGGAATCTGAGAACTGATATTTGGATCCCTTTGAAGACAAAGGGACAAAGGAACAAAGGATATATCCTAAGATAAAAACTGAAAAGAAGCTCTCTGTGAAACTGCTTTGTGTTCTGTTAATTCATCTCACAGAGTTACATATTTCCCCTCAAGAAGCCTTTCGCTAAGACTGTTCTTGTGGAATTTGCTAAGTGATATTTGGAAGCCCATAGAGGGCTATGGTGAAAAAGCAAATATCCGAAGTTAAAAACTGAAAAGAAGCTCTCTGAGAAACTGCTTTGTGTTCTGTTAATTAATCTCACAGAGTTACAGCTTTCTCCTCTAGAAGCCTTTCGCTAAGACTGTTCTTGTGGATTTGGCAAAGTGATATTTGAAAGCCATTAGAGGGCTATTGTGAAATGGCAAATGTCCTCAGTTAAAAACTGGAAAGACGGTTTCTGAGAAACTGCTTTGTGTTCTGTTAATTCATCTCACAGAGTTACAGCTTTCCTCAAGAAGCCTTTCGCTAAGACTGTTCTTGTGGAATTTGCAAAGTGATATTTGGAAGCCCATAGAGGCTATGGTGAAAAGGAAATATCCTAAGATAAAAACTGAAAAGAAGTTTTCTGAGAAACTGTTTGGTGTTCTCTTAATTCACCTCACAGAGTTACAGATTTCCCCTCAAGAAGCCTTTCTCTAAGACTGTTCTTGTGGAATTTGTAAAGTGATATTTGGAAGACCATAGAGGGCTATGGTGAAAAAGGAAATATTTTCCGTTAAATACTGGAAAGAAGCTTTTTGTGAAACTGCTTAGTGTTCTGTTAATTCATCTCACAGAGTTACAGCTTTCCCCTCAAGAAGCCGTTCGCTAACACTACGCCTGATGATTTTGCAAAGTGATATTTGGAAGCCCATAGAGGGCTACGCTGAAAAAGGAAATATCTTCAGTTAAAAACTGTAAAGAATCTTTCTGAGAAACTGCTCTGTGTTCTGTTAATTCATCTAACAGAATTACAATTTTCCTCTCAAGAAGCCTTTCGCTAAGACTGTTCATGTGTAATTTGCAAGGTGATATTTGGAAGCCCTTAGAGGGCTCTACTGAAAAAGGAAATATCTTCAGTTAAAAACTGGAAAGAATCTTTCTGAGAAACTGCTTTGTGTTCTGTTAATGCATCTCACAGAGTTTCAGCTTTCCCCTCAAGAAGCCTTTCGCTAAGACTGTTCTTGCGGAATTTGCAAAGTGATATTTGGAAGCCCATAGATGGCTATGGAGAAAAGGCAAATGTCCTCAGTTAAAAACTGAAAAGAAGCTTTTTGAGAAACTGCTTGGTGTTCTGTTAATTCATCTCACAGAGTTACAGCTTTCCCCTCAAGAAGCCTTTCGCTAAGTCTGTTCTTGTGGAATTTGCAAAGTGATATTTGGAAGCCCATAGAATGCTATGTTGAAAAAGGAAATATCCTAAGATAAAAACTGAAAAGAAGCTTTCTGTGAAACTGCTTTGTGTTCTGTTAATTCGCCTCACAAAGTTACAGCTTTCCGCTCAGGAAGCCTTTCGCTAAGACTGTTCTTGTGGAATTTGCAAAGCGATATTTGGAAGCTCACAGAGGGCTATGGTGAAAAGGAAATATCTTCCTTTAAAACTGCAAAGAAGCATTCTGTGAAACTGCTTTGTGTTCTGTTAATTCGCCTCACAAAGTTACAGCTTTCCGCTCAGGAAGCCTTTCGCTAAGACTGTTCTTGTGGAATTTGCAAAGCGATATTTGGAAGCTCACAGAGGGCTATGGTGAGAAAGGAAATATCCGAAGATAAACACAGAAAAGAAGCTGTTTGAGAAACTGCTTTGTGTTCTGTTAATTCATCTCACAGAGTTACAGCTTTCCCCTCAAGAAGCCTTTCGCTAAGGCTGTTCTTATGGAATTTGCAAAGTGATATTTGGAAGCCCATATAGTGTTATGGTGAAAAAGGAAATATCTTCAGTTAAAAACTGGAAAGAAGCTTTCTGAGAAACTGCTTTGTGTTCTGTTAATTCATCTCACAGAGTTACAGCTTTCCCCTCAAAAAGCCATTCGCTAAGACTGTTCTTGTGAAATTTGCAAAGCGATATTTGGAGGCCCATAGAGGGCTATGGTGAAAAAGGAAATATCCGAAGATAAATACTGAAAAGAAGCTGTCTGAGAAACTGCTTTGTGTTCTGTTAATTCATCTCACAGAGTTACAGCATTCCCCTCAAGAAGCTTTACGCTAAGACTGTTCTTGTGGAATTTGCAAAGTGATATTTGGAAGCCCTTAGAGGGATATGGTGAAAAGGTAAATGTCCTCAGTTAAAAATTTGAAAGAAGCTTTCTGAGAAACTGCTTTGTGTTCTGTTAATTCATCTCACAGAGTTACAGCTTTCTCAAGAAGCCTTTTGCTAAGACTGTTCTTGTGGAATTTGCAATGTGATATTTGGAAGCCCATAGAATGCTATGTTGAAAAGGAAATATCTTCCTTTAAAAACTGGAAAGAAGCTTTCTGAGAAACGGCTTTCTGTTCTGTTAATTAATCTCACAGAGTTACAGCTTTCTCAAGAAGCCTTTTGCTAAGACTGTTCTTGTGGAATTGCAAAGTGATATTTGGAAGCTCACAGAGGGCTATGGTGAAAAGGTAAATGCCCTCAGTTAAAAACTGTAAAGAAGCTTTCTGAGAAACGGCTTTCTGTTCTGTTAATTCATCTCACGGAGTTACAACTGCATTTCGTGGAGCTGTTTGATAGCCTTATTTCTGTGGAATTTGCAAAGTGATATTTCGAAGCCCATAGAGGGCTATGGTGAAAAAGGAAATATCCGAAGATATAAACTGCAAAGAAGCAGTCTGGGAAACTGCTTTATGTTTTGTTAATTCGTTTCTCGGAGTTACAGCTTTCCCCTCAAAAGCCTATCGCTAAGACTGTTATGTGGAATTTGCAAGGTGATATTTGGAAGCCCTTAGAGGGCTATGGTGAAAAGGCCAATGTCCTCAGTTAAAAATGGGGAAAAAGCTTTCTGAGAAAGTGCTTTGTGATATGTGTCTTTCGCTCACGGAATTACAGCAGTATTTCTTAGAGCTGTTTACTAGCTTTATTTCTGTGGAATCTGAGATCTGATATTTTGGATCCCATTGAAGACTATACGGCCAAAGGAAATATCCTAAGATAAAAACTGAAAAGAGGTTTTCAGAGAAACTGCTTTTTGATATGTGACTTTCACTCACGGAGTTACAGCTTTCCCCTCAAAAAGCCATTCGCTAAGACTGTTATGTGGAATTTGCAAAGTGATATTTCAAGCCCATAGAGGCTATGGTGAAAAGGCAAATGTCGTCAGTTAAAAATGGAAAGAAGCTTTCTGAGAAACTGCTTTTTGATATGTGACTTTCACTCACGGAGTTACAGCAGTATTTCTAGAGCTGTTTGCTAGCCTTATTTCTGTGGAATCTGAGATCTGTTATTTCGGATCCCTTTGAAGAAAAAGGGACAAAGGGACAAAAAAAATATCCTAAGATAAAAACTGAAAAGAGGTTTTCAGAGAAACTGCTTTGTGTTCTCTTAATTCACCTCACAGAGTTACAACTCTTCCCTCAAAAAGCCTTTCGCTAAGACTTTTCCTGTGGAATTTGCAAAGTGATATTTGGAAGCCCATATAGCGCTATGGTGAAAAAGGAAATATCTTCAGTTAAAAACTGTAAAGAAGCTTTCTGAGAAACGGCTTTGTGTTCTGTTAATTCGACTCACGGAGTTACAGCTTTCTCAAGAAGCCTTCGCTAAGACTGTGCTTGTGGAATTTGCAAAGGATATTTGGAAGCCCATATAGCACTTCGGTGAAAAGGAAATATCCTAAGATAAAAACTGAAAAGAAGTTTTCAGAGAAACTGCTTTGTGTTCTCTTAATTCACCTCACAGAGTTACAGCTCTTCCCTCAAAAAGCCTTTCGCTAAGACTTTTCCTGTGGAATTTGCAAAGTGATATTTGGAAGCCCATATAGCGCTATGGTGAAAAAGGAAATATCTTCAGTTAAAAACTGGAAAGAAGCTTTCTGAGAAACGGCTTTGTGTTCTGTTAATTCATCTCACAGAGTTACAGCTTTCCCCTCAAGAAGCCTTTCGCTAAGACTGTTCTTGTGGAATTTGCAAAGTGATATTTGGAAGCCCATAGAGGGCTATGGTGAAAAGGTAAATGTCCTCAGTTAAAAAGTGGAAAGAAGCTTTCTGAGAAACTGCTTTGTGATATGTGACTACCACTCTCGGAGTTACAGCTGTATTTCGTGGAGCTGTTTGCTAGCCTCATTTCTGTGGAATCTGAGAACTGTTACTTCGGATCACTTTGAAGACAAAGGGACAAAGGGACAAAGTAAATATCCTAAGATAAAAGCTGAAAAGAAGCTTTCTGTGAAACTGCTTTGTGTTCTGTTAATTCATCTCACAGAGTTACAGCTTTCCCCTCAAGAAGCCTTTCGCTAAGACTGTTCTTGTGGAATTTGCAAAGCGATATTTGGAAGCCCATATAGCACTTCGGTGAAAAAGGAAATATATTCAGTTCAAAACTGGAAAGAAGCTTTCCGAGAAACTGCTTTGTGTTCTGTTAATTCTTCTCACAGAGTTACAGCTTTCCACTCAAGAATCCTTTTGCTAAGACTGTTTTGTGGAATTTGCAAAGCGATATTTGGAAGCCCATAGAGGTCTATGGTGAAAAAGGAAATATCCGAAGATAAAAACTGAAAATAAGCTGTCTGAGAAACTGCTTTGTGTTCTGTTAATTAATCTCACAGAGTTACAGCTTTCACCTCAAGAAGCCTTTTGCTAAGACTGCTCTTCTGGAATTTGCAAAGTGATATTTGGAAGCCCATACAGGGCTATGGAGAGAAAGGAAATATCTTCCTTTAAAAACTGGAAAGAAGCTTTCTGAGAAACTGCTTTGTGTTCTGCTAATTCATCTCACAGAGTTACAGCTTTCCCCTCAAGAAGTCTCTCGCTAAGACAGTTCTTGTGGAATATACAAATTGATATTTGGAAGCCCATAGAGGTCTAAGGTGAAAAAGGAAATATTTTCCGTTCAAAACTGGAAAGAATCTTTCTGAGAAACTGCTTTGTGTTCTGTTAATTCATCTCACCGAGTTACAGCTTTCCCCTCAAGAAGCATTTCCCTAACACTGTTCTTGGGGAATTTGAAAAGTGATATTTGGAAGCCCTTAGAGGGCTATGATGAAAAAGGAAATATCTTCAGTTAAAAACTGGAAAGAAGCTTTCTGAGAAACTGCTTTTTGTTCTGTTAATCCATCTCACAGACTTACAGCTTCCCCTGAAGAAGCCGTTCGCTAAGACTGTTCTTGTGGAATTTGCAAAGTGATATTTGGAAGCCCATAGTGGGCTATGTTGAAAAAATATATATATTCCCTTAAGAACTGGAAAGAAGCTTTCTGAGAAACTGCTTTTTGCTCTGTTAATTCATCTCACAGAGTTACAGCTTTCCCCTCAAAAAGCCTTTCGCTAAGACTTTTCTTGTGGAATTTGCAAAGTGATATTTGGAAGCCCATAGAGGGCTATGGTGAAAAGGAAATATCCTAAGATAAAAACTGAAAAGAAGCTTTCTTACAAACTGCCTTGTGTTCTGTTAATTCATCTCACAGAATTACATCTTTCCCTACAAGCAGCCTTTCGCTAAGACTGTTCTTGTGGAATTTGCAAAGTGATATTTGGAAGCCCATAAGGGCTATGGAGAAAAAGGAAATATCTTCAGTTAAAAACTGGAAAGAAACTTTGTGAGAAACTGCTTTGTGTTCTGTTCTTTAATCTCACAGAGTTACAGCTTTCCCCTGAAGAAGCCGTTCGCTAAGACTGTTCTTGTGGAATTTGCAAAGTGATATTTGGAAGCCCATAGTGGGCTATGTTGAAAAAATATATATATTCCCTTAAGAACTGGAAAGAAGCTTTCTGAGAAACTGCTTTTTGCTCTGTTAATTCATCTCACAGAGTTACAGCTTTCCCCTCAAAAAGCCTTTCGTTAAGACTTTTCTTTTGGAATTTGAAAAGTGATATTTGGAAGCCCATAGAGGCTATGGTGAAAAGGAAATATCTTCCTTTAAAAACTGGAAAGAAGCTTTCTGAGAAACTGCTTTGTGTTCTGTTAATTCATCTCACAGAGTTACAGCTTTCCTCAAGAAGCCTTTCGCTAAGACTGTTCTTGTGGAATTTGCAAAGTGATATTTGGAAGCCCATAGAGGGCTATGGTGAAAAGGAAATATCTTCCGTTAAAAACTGGAAAGAAGCTTTCTGAGAAACTGCTTTTGTTCTGTTAATCCATCTCACAGACTTACAGCTTTCCCTCAAGAAGCCTTTCACTAAGACTGTTCTGTGGAATTTGCACAGGGATATTTGGAAGCCCTTAGAGGGCTATGGTGAAAAAGAAATATCTTCCGTTAAAAACTGGAAAGAAGCTTTCTGAGAAACTGCTTTTGTTCTGTTAATCCATCTCACAGACTTACAGCTTCCCCTCAAGAAGCCTTTCGCTAAGACTGTTCTTGTGGAATTGGCAAAGTGATATTTGGATGCCCATAGAGGGCTATGGTGAAAAAGGAAATATCTCCAGTTAAGAAATGGAATGAAGCTTTCTGAGAAACTGCTTTGTGTTCTGTTAATTCATCTCACAGAGTTACAGCTTTCCCTCAAGAAGCCTTTCGCTAAGACTGTTCTTGAGGAATTTGCAAAGTGATATTTGGAAGCCCATAGAGGGCTATGGTGAAAAAGAAATATCTTCCGTTAAAAACTGGAAAGAAGCTTTCTGAGAAACTGCTTTGTGTTCTGTTAATTCATCTCACAGAGTTACAGCTTTCCCCTCAAGAAGCCTTTCGCTAAGACTGTTCTTGTGGAATTTGAAAAGTGATATTTGGAAGCCCTTAGAGGGCTATGATGAAAAAGGAAATATCTTCCGTTAAAAACTGGAAAGAAGCTTTCTGAGAAACTGCTTTGTGTTCTGTTAATTCATCTCACAGAGTTACAGCTTTCCTTCAAGAAGCCTTTCGCTAAGACTGTTCTTGTGGAATTTGCAAAGTGATATTTGGAAGCCCTTAGAGGGCTATGATGAAAAAGGAAATATCTTCAGTTAAAAACTGGAAAGAAGCTTTCTGAGAAACTGCTTTTTGTTCTGTTAATCCATCTCACAGACTTACAGCTTCCCCTCAAGAAGTGTTTAGCTAAGACTGCTATTGTGGAATTTGTAAAGTGATATTTGGAAACCCACAGAGGGCTAAGGTGAAAAAGGAAATATCTTCCATTAAAAACTGGAAACAAGATTTCTGAGAAACTGCTTTGTGTTCTCTTAATTCATCTCACAGAGTTACAGCTTTCCTCAAGAAGCCTTTCGCTAAGACTGTTCTTGTGGAATTTGAAAAGTGATATTTGGAAGCCCATAGAGGGCTATGGTGAAAAGGAAATATCTTCAGTTAAAAACTGGAAAGAAGCTTTCTGGGAAACTTCTTTGTGTTCTGTTAATTCATCTCACAGAGTTACAGCTTTCCCTCAAGAAGTCTTTCGCTAAGACTGTTCTTGTGGAATTTGCAAAGTGATATTTGGAAGCCCATAGAGGCTATGGTGAAAAGGAAATATCTTCCGTTAAAAACTGGAAAGAAGCTTTCTGAGAAACTGCTTTGTGTTCTGTTAATTCATCTCACAGAGTTACAGCTTTCCTCAAGAAGCCTTTCGCTAAGACTGTTCTTGTGGAATTTGCAAAGTGATATTTGGAAGCCCATAGAGAGCTATGGTGAAAAGGAAATATCTTCCGTTAAAAACTGGAAAAAGCGATCTGAGAAACTGCTTTGTGTTCTGTTAATTCATCTCACAGAGTTACAGCTTTCCTCAAGAAGCCTTTCGCTAAGGCTGTTCTTGTGGAATTTGCAAAGTGATATTTGGAAGCCCCTAGAGGGCTATGGTGAAAAGGAAATATCTTCCGTTAAAAACTGGAAAGAAGCTTTCTGAGAAACTGCTTTGTGTTCTGTTAATTCATCTCACAGAGTTACAGCTTTCCCTCAAGAAGCCTTTCGCTAAGACTGTTCTTGTGGAATTTGCAAAGTGATATTTGGAAGCCCATAGAGGGCTATGGTGAAAAGGAAATATCTTCAGTTAAAAACTGAAAAGAAGCTTTCTGAGAAACTGCTTTGTGTTCTGTTAATTCATCTCACAGAGTTACAGCTTTCCCTCAAGAAGCCTTTCGCTAAGACTGTTCTTGTGGAATTTGAAAAGTGATATTTGGAAGCCCATAGAGGGCTATGGTGAAAAGGAAATATCTTCAGTTAAAAACTGGAAAGAAGCTTTCTGAGAAACTGCTTTGTGTTCTGTTAATTCATCTCACAGAGTTACAGCTTTCCCTCAAGAAGCCTTTTGCTAAGACTGTTCTTGTGGAATTTGCAAGGTGATATTTGGAAGCCCATAGAGGCTATGGTGAAAAGGAAATATCTTCAGTTAAAAACTGGAAAGAAGCTTTCTGAGAAACTGCTTTCTGTTCTGTTAATTCATCTCACAGAGTTACAGCTTTCCTTCAAGAAGCCTTTTGCTAAGACTGTTCTTGTGAATTTGCAAAGTGATATTTGGAAGCCCATAGAGGCTATGGTGAAAAGGAAATATCTTCCGTTAAAAACTGGAAAGAAGCTTTCTGAGAAACTGCTTTGTGTTCTGTTAATTCATCTCACAGAGTTACAGCTTTCCCTCAAGAAGCCTTTTGCTAAGACTGTTCTTGTGGAATTGCAAAGTGATATTTGGAAGCCCATAGAGGCTATGGTGAAAAGGAAATATCTTCCGTTAAAAACTGGAAAGAAGCTTTCTGAGAAACTGCTTTGTGTTCTGTTAATTCATCTCACAGAGTTACAGCTTTCCCTCAAGAAGTCTTTCGCTAAGACTGTTCTTGTGGAATTTGCAAAGTGATATTTGGAAGCCCATAGAGGCTATGGTGAAAAGGAAATATCTTCCGTTAAAAACTGGAAAGAAGCTTTCTGAGAAACTGCTTTGTGTTCTGTTAATTCATCTCACAGAGTTACAGCTTTCCCTCAAGAAGCCTTTCGCTAAGACTGTTCTTGTGGAATTTGCAAGTGATATTTGGAAGCCCATAGAGGCTATGGTGAAAAAGAAATATCTTCAGTTAAAAACTGGAAAGAAGCTTTCTGAGAAACTGCTTTGTGTTCTGTTAATTCATCTCACAGAGTTACAGCTTTCCCTCAAGAAGCCTTTCGCTAAGACTGTTCTTGTGGAATTTGCAAAGTGATATTTGGAAGCCCATAGAGGCTATGGTGAAAAGGAAATATCTTCAGTTAAAAACTGAAAAGAAGCTTTCTGAGAAACTGCTTTGTGTTCTGTTAATTCATCTCACAGAGTTACAGCTTTCCCTCAAGAAGCCTTTCGCTAAGACTGTTCTTGTGGAATTTGCAAAGTGATATTTGGAAGCCCATAGAGGGCTATGGTGAAAAAGAAAATATCTTCAGTTAAAAACTGGAAAGAAGCTTTCTGAGAAACTGCTTTGTGTTCTGTTTATTCATCTCACAGAGTTACAGCTTTAACCTCAAGAAGCCTTTCGCTAAGACTTTTCTTGTGGAATTTGCAAAAGAATATTTGGAAGCCCATAGAGGGCTATGGTGAAAAGGAAATATCTTCCGTTAAAAACTGGAAAGAAGCTTTCTGAGAAACTGCTTTGTGTTCTGTTAATTCATCTCACAGAGTTACAGCTTTCCCCTCAAAAGCCTTTCGCTAAGACTGTTCTTGTGGAATTTGCAAAGTGATATTTGGAAGCCCATAGAGGCTATGGTGAAAAGGAAATATCTTCAGTTAAAAACTGGAAAGAAGCTTTCTGAGAAACTGCTTTGTGTTCTGTTAATTCATCTCACAGAGTTACAGCTTTCCTCAAGAAGCCTTTCGCTAAGACTGTTCTTGTGGAATTTGCAAAGTGATATTTGGAAGCCCATAGAGGGCTATGGTGAAAAGGAAATATCTTCAGTTAAAAACTGGAAAGAAGCTTTCTGAGAAACTGCTTTGTGTTCTGTTAATTCATCTCACAGAGTTACAGCTTTCCTCAAGAAGCCTTTCGCTAAGACTGTTCTTGTGGAATTTGCAAAGTGATATTTGGAAGCCCATAGAGGGCTATGGTGAAAAGGAAATATCTTCAGTTAAAAACTGGAAAGAAGCTTTCTGAGAAACTGCTTTGTGTTCTGTTAATTCATCTCACAGAGTTACAGCTTTCCCTCAAGAAGCCTTTCGCTAAGACTGTTCTTGTGGAATTTGCAAAGTGATATTTGGAAGCCCATAGAGGGCTATGGTGAAAAGGAAATATCTTCAGTTAAAACTGAAAAGAAGCTTTCTGAGAAACTGCTTTGTGTTCTGTTAATTCATCTCACAGAGTTACAGCTTTCCTCAAGAAGCCTTTCGCTAAGACTGTTCTTGTGGAATTTGCAAAGTGATATTTGGAAGCCCATAGAGGCTATGGTGAAAAGGAAATATCTTCAGTTAAAAACTGGAAAGAAGCTTTCTGAGAAACTGCTTTGTGTTCTGTTAATTCATCTCACAGAGTTACAGCTTTCCCTCAAGAAGCCTTTTGCTAAGACTGTTCTTCTGGAATTTGCAAAATGATATTTGGAAGCCCATATAGCACTAGGGTGAAAAGGAAATATCTTCAGTTAAAACTGAAAAGAAGTTTTCTGAGAAACTGCTTTGTGTTCTGTTAATTCACCTCACAGAGTTACAGCTTTCCCCTCAAGAAGCCTTTCGCTGAGACTGTTCTTGTGGAATTTGCAAAGTGATATTTGGAAGCCCATATAGCACTAGGGTGAAAAAGGAAATCTCTCCAGTTCAAAACTGGAAAGAAGCTTTCTGAGAAACTGCTTTTTGCTCTGTTAATTCATCTCACAGAGTTACAGCTTTCCCCTCAAGAAGGCTTTCGCTAAGACTGTTCTTGTGCCATTAGCAAAGTGATATTTGGAAGCCCTTAGAGGGCTATGGTGCAAAAGGAAATATCCTAAGATAAAAACTGAAAATAAGCTGTCTGAGAAACTGCTTTGTGTTCTGTTAATTAATCTCACAGAGTTAGAGCTTTCACCTCAAGAAGCCTTTCGTTAAGACTGTTCTTGTGGAATTAGCAAAGTGATATTCGGATGCCCTTAGAGGGCTATGGTGTAAAAGGAAATATCTTCCGTTAAACACTGGAAAGAAGCTTTCTTAGAAACTGGTTTGTGCTCTGTTAATTCATCTCACAGAGTTACAGCTTTCCACTGATGAAGACTTTCGCTAAGACTGTTCATGTGGAATTTGCAAAGTCATTTTTGGAAGCCCATAGAGAGCTATGGTGAAAAAGGAAATAACTTCCGTTAAAAACTGGAAAGAAGCTTTCTGAGAAACTGCTTTGTGTTCTGTTAATTCATCTCACAGAGTTACAGCTTTCCCTCAAGAAGCCTTTCGCTAAGACTGTTCTTGTGGAATTTGCAAAGTGATATTTGGAAGCCCATAGAGGCTATGGTGAAAAGGAAATATCCTAAGATAAAAACTGAAAAGAAGCTTTCTGAGAAAAAGCTGGTGTTCTGTTAAGGCATCTCACAGAGTTACAGCTTTCCCCTCTAGAAGCCTTTCGCTAAGACTGTTCTTGTGGAATTTGCAATGTGATATTTGGAAGCCCATACAAGGCTATAGAAAAAAGAAACTATCTTCCTTTAAAAACTGGAAAGAAGCTTTCTGAGGAACTGCTTTGTGTTCTGTTAATTCAGCTCACAGAGTTACAGATTTCCCCTCAAGAAGTCTTTCGCTAAGACGGTTCATGTGGAAATTGTAAAGTGATATGTGGAAGCTCCTAGAGCGCTAAGGTGAAAAAGGAAATATCTTCCTTTAAAAACTGGAAAGAAGCTTTCTGAGAAACTGCTCTGTGTTCTGTTAATTCATCTCACAGAGTTACAGCTTTCCCCTCAAGAAGCCTTTTGCTAAGACTGTTCTTGTGAATTTGCAAAGTGATATTTGGAAGCCCATAGTGGGCTATGGTGAAAAGGAAATATCTTCCTTTAAAAACTGGAAAGAAGCTTTCTGAGAAACTGCTCTGTGTTCTGTTAATTCATCTCACAGAGTTACAGCTTTCCCCTCAAGAACCCTTTCCCTAAGACTGTTCTTGTGGAATTTGCAAAGTGATATTTGGAAGCCCATATAGCACTAGGGTGAAAAAGGAAATATCTTCCTTTAAAAACTGGAAAGAAGCTTTCTGAGAAACTGCTTTGTGTTCTGCTAATTCATCTCACAGAGTTACAGCTTTCCTTCAAGAAGCCTTTCTAAGACTGTTCTTGTGGAATTTGCAAAGTGATATTTGGAAGCCCATAGAGGCTATGGTGAAAAGGAAATATCTTCCGTTAAAAACTGGAAAGAAGCTTTCTGAGAAACTGCTTTGTGTTCTGATAATTCATCTCACAGAGTTACAGCTTTCCCTCAAGAAGCCTTTCGCTAAGACTGTTCTTGTGGAATTTGCAAAGTGATATTTGGAAGCCCTTAGAGGGCTATGGTGAAAAGGAAATATCCTCAGTTAAAAACTGGAAAGAAGCTTTCTGAGAAACTGCTTTGTGTTCTGTTAATTCATCTCACAGAGTTACAGCTTTCCTCAAGAAGCCTTTTGCTAAGACTGTTCTTGTGGAATTTGCAAAGTGATATTTGGAAGCCCATAGAGGGCTATGGTGAAAAGGAAATATCTTCCGTTAAAAACTGAAAAGAAGCTTTCTGAGAAACTGCTTTGTAGTCTTCTAATTCATCTCACAGAGTTACAGCTTTCCCTCAAGAAGCCTTTCGCTAAGGCTGTTCTTGTGGAATTTGTAAAGTGATATTTGGAAGCCCATAGTGGGCTATGGTGAAAAGGAAATATCTTCAGTTAAAAACTGGAAAGAAGCTTTCTGAGAAACTGCTTTGTGTTCTCTTAATTCACCTCACAGAGTTACAGCTTTCCTTCAAGAAGCCTTTCGCTAAGACTGTTCTGTGGAATTTGCAAACTGATATTTGGAAGCCCATAGAGGGCTATGGTGAAAAGGAAATATCTTCCGTTAAAAACTGGAAAGAAGCTTTCTGAGAAAAAGCTGGTGTTCTGTTAAGGCATCTCACAGAGTTACAGCTTTCCCCTCTAGAAGCCTTTCGCTAAGACTGTTCTTGTGGAATTTGCAATGTGATATTTGGAAGCCCATACAAGGCTATAGAAAAAAGAAACTATCTTCCTTTAAAAACTGGAAAGAAGCTTTCTGAGGAACTGCTTTGTGTTCTGTTAATTCAGCTCACAGGGTTACAGATTTCCCCTCAAGAAGTCTTTCGCTAAGACGGTTCATGTGGAAATTGTAAAGTGATATGTGGAAGCTCCTAGAGCGCTAAGGTGAAAAAGGAAATATCTTCCGTTAAAAACTGGAAAGTAGCTTTCTGAGAAACTGCTTTGTAGTCTTCTAATTCATCTCACAGACTTACAGCTTTCCCCTCAAGAACCCTTGCGCTAAGACTGTTCTTGTGGAATTTGCAAAGTGATATTTGGAAGCCCATAGAGGGCTATGGTGAAAAAAGAAATATCTTCCTTTAAAAACTGGAAAGAAGCTTTCTGAGAAACTGCTTTGTGTTCTGCTAATTCATTTCACAGACTTACAGCTTTCCACTCAAGAAGCCTTTCGCTAAGGTGTTCTTGTGGAATTTGCAAAGTGATATTTGGAAGCCCATAGAGGGCTATGGTGAGAAAGGAAATATCTTCCTTTAAAAACTGGAAAGAAGCTTTCTGAGAAACTGCTTTGTGTTCTGTTAATTCATCTCACAGAGTTACAGATTTCCCCTCAAGAAGCCTTTTGCTAAGACTGTTCTTGTGGAATTTGCAAAGTGATATTTGGAAGCCCATAGAGGGCTATGGAGAAAAAGGAAATATCTTCCGTTAAAAACTGGAAAGAAGCTTTCTGGGAAACTTCTTTGTGTTCTGTAAATTCATCTCACAGAGTTACAGCATTTCCCCCAGGAATCCTTTCGCTAAGACTGTTCTTGTGGAATTTGCAAAGTGATATTTGGAAGCCCAAATAGGACTATGGTGATAAAGGAAGTATCTTCCGTTAAATACTGGAAAGAAGCTTTCTTAAAAACTGCTTTGTGTTCTGTTAATTAATCTCACAGAGTTACAGCTTTCCTTCAAGAAGCCTTTCGCTAAGGCTGTTCTTGTGGAATTTGCAAAGTGATATTTGGAAGCCCTTAGAGGGCTATGGTGAAAAGGAAATATCTTCCGTTAAAAACTGGAAAGAAGCTTTCTGAGAAACTGTTTGGTGTTCTCTTAATTCATCTCACAGAGTTACAGCTTTCCTTCAAGAAGCCTTTCGCTAAGACTGTTCTTGTGGAATTTGCAAAGTGATATTTGGAAGCCCATAGAGGCTATGGTGAAAAGGAAATATCTTCAGTTAAAAACTGAAAAGAAGCTTTCTGAGAAACTGCTTTGAAGTCTGTTAATTCATCTCACAGAGTTACAGCTTTCCTTCAAGAAGCCTTCGCTAAGACTGTTCTTGTGGATTTGGCAAAGTGATATTTGGAAGCCCTTAGAGGGCTATGGAGAAAAGGCAAATGTCCTCAGTTAAAAACTGGAAAGAAGCTTTCTGAGAAACTGCTTTGTGTTCTGTTAATTCATCTCACAGAGTTACAGCTTTCCTTCAAGAAGCCTTTCGCTAAGGCTGTTCTTGTGGAATTTGGAAAGTGATATTTGGAAGCCCATAGAGGCTATGGTGAAAAGGAAATATTTTCCGTTAAATACTGGAAAGAAGCTTTCTGAGAAACTGCTTGTGTTCTGTTAATTCATCTCACAGAGTTACAGCTTTCCTTCAAGAAGCCTTTCACTAAGACTGTTCTTGTGGAATTTGCAAAGTGATATTTGGAAGCCCATATAGCGCTATGGTGAAAAGGAAATATCTTCCGTTAAAAACTGGAAAGAAGCTTTCTGAGAAACTGCTTTGTGTTCTGTTAATTCATCTCACAGAGTTTCAGCTTTCCCTCAAGAAGCCTTTCGCTAAGTCTGTTCTTGTGGAATTTGGAAAGTGATATTTGGAAGCCCATAGAATGCTATGTTGAAAAGGAAATATCTTCCGTTAAAAACTGGAAAGAAGCTTTCTGAGAAACTGTTTGGTGTTCTCTTAATTCATCTCACAGAGTTAAAGCTTTCCCCTCAAGAAGCCTTATGCTAAGACTGTTCTTGTGGAATTTGCAAAGTGATATTTGGAAGACCATAGAGTGCTATGTTGAAAAAGGAAATATCTTCTGTTAAAAACTGAAAAGAAGCTTTCTGTGAAACTGCTTTGTGTTCTGTTAATTCATCTCACAGAGTTACAGCTTTCCCCTCAAGAAGCCTTACACAAAGACTGTTTTTGTGGAATTTGCAAAGGGATATTTGGAGGCCCATAGAGGGCTATGGTGATAAAGGAAATATCGGAAGATAAAAACTGAAAAGAAGCTGTCTGAGAAACTGCTTTGTGTTCTGTTAATTCATCTCACAGAGTTACAGCTCTTACCTCAAGAAGTTTTTCGCTAAGACTGTTCTTGTGGAATTTGCAAAATGATATTTGGAAGCCCTTAGAGGGCTATGGTGAAAAGGTAAATGTCCTCAGTTAAAAATTTGAAAGAAGCTTTCTGAGAAACTGCTTTGTGATATGTGACTTCCACTCACGGAGTTACAGCAGTATTTCTTAGAGCTGTTTGCTAGCCTTATTTCTGTGGAATCTGAGAACTGTTATTTCGGATCCCTTTGAAGACAAAGGGACAAAGGGACAAAGGAAATATCCTAAGATAAAAACTGAAAAGAAGTTTTCTGAGAAACTGCTTTGTGTTCTGTTAATTCATCTCACAGAGTTACAGCTTTCCCTCAAGAAGCCTTTCGCTGAGACTGTTCTTGTGGAATTTGCAAAGTGATATTTCGAAGCCCATAGAGGGCTATGGTGAAAAAGGAAATATCCGAAGATAAAAACTGAAAAGAAGCTGTCTGAGAAACTGCTTTGTGTTCTGTTAATTCATCTCACGGAGTTACAGCTTTCCCTCAAGAAGCCTTTCGCTAAGACTGTTATGTGGAATTTGCAAAGGATATTTGGAAGCCCATAGAGGCTATGGTGAAATGGCAAATGTCCTCAGTTAAAAACTGGAAAGACGGTTTCTGAGAAACTGCTTTGTGATATGTGACTTCCACTCACGGAGTTACAGCAGTATTTCCTAGAGCTGTTTCCTACCCTTATTTCTTTGGAAACTGAGAACTGTTATTTCGGATCCCATTGAGGTCTATAGGGATAAAGGAAATATCCTAAGATAAAAACTGAAAAGAAGTTTTCTGAGAAACTGTTTGGTGTTCTCTTAATTCACCTCACAGAGTTACAGATTTCCCCTCAAGAAGCCTTTCTCTAAGACTGTTCTTGTGGAATTTGTAAAGTGATATTTGGAAGACCATAGAGGGCTATGGTGAAAAAGGAAATATTTTCCGTTAAATACTGGAAAGAAGCTTTTTGTGAAACTGCTTAGTGTTCTGTTAATTCATCTCACAGAGTTACAGCTTTCCCCTCAAGAAGCCCTTCACTAAGACTGTTCTTGTGGAATTTGCAAAGTGATATTTGGAAACCCATATAACGCTTTGGTGAAAAAGAAAATATCTTCCGTTAAAAACTGGAAAGAAGCTTTCTTAAAAACTGCTTTGTGTTCTGTTAATTAATCTCACAGGGTTACATCTTTCCCTTCAAGAAGCGTTTCGCTAAGGCTGTTCTTGTGGAATTTGCAAAGTGATATTTTGAAGCCCTTGGAGGGCTATGGTGAAAAAGGAAATATCTTCTGTTAAAAACAGGAAAGAAGCTTTCTGAGAAACTGTTTTGTGTTCTGTTAATTCATCTCACAGAGTCACAGCATTCCCCTCAAGAGTCCTTTCGTTAAGACTGTTCTTGTGGAATAAGCAAAGTGATATTTGGAAGCCCATAGGGGGCTATGGTGAAAAAGGAATTATCTTCAGTAAAAAACTAAGGAAGCTTTCTAAGAAACTGCTTTGAAGTCTGTTAATTCATCTTACAGAGTGACAGCTTTCCCTTCAATAAGCCTTTCGCTAAGGCTGTTTTGGGGATTTTGCAAAGTGATATTTGGAGCCCCTAGAGGGCTATGGAGAAAAAGGAAATATCTTCAGTTAAAAACTGGAAAGAAGCTTTCTGAGATACTGCTTTGTGTTCTTTTAATTCATCTCACAGAGTTACATCTTTCCCTTCAAGAAGCCTTTCGCTAAGGCTGTTCTTGTGGAATTTGGAAAGTGATATTTGGAAGCCCATAGACGGCTATTGTGAAAAAGGAAATATTTTCCGTTAAAAACTGGAAAGAACCTTTCTGAGAAATTGCTTTGTGTTCTGTTAATTCATCTCACAGAGTTACAGCTTTCCTTCAAGAAGCCTTTCACTAAGACTGTTCTTGTGGAATTTGCAAAGTGATATTTGGAAGCCCATAGAGGGCTATGGTGAAAAGGAAATATCTTCCGTTAAAAACTGGAAAGAAGTTTTCTGAGAAACTGCTTTGTGTTCTGTTACTTCATCTCACAGAGTTTCAGCTTTCCAATGAAGAAGACTTTCGCTAAGGCTGTTCTTGTGGAATATGGAAAGTGATCTTTGGAAGCCCATAGAAGGCTATGGTGAAAAAGGAAATACCTTCCGCTAAAAACTGGAAAGAAGCTTTCAGAGAAACTGTTTTGTGTTCTGTTAATTCATCTCAGAGCGTTACAGCTTTCCCCTCGAGAAGCCTTTCGCTTAAACTGTTCTTGTGGAATTTGCAAAGTGATATTTGGAAGCCGATAGAGGGCTATATGAAAAAGGAAATATCTTCCCTTAAAAAGAGGAAAGAAGCTTTCTGAGAAACTGCTTTGTGATCTGTTAATTCATCTCACAGAGTTACAGCTATCCCTTCAAGAAGCCTTTCGCTAAGGCTGTTTTTGTGGAATTTGCAAAGTGATATTTGGAAGCCCATAGAGGGCTATGGTGAAAAGGAAATATCTTCAGTTAAAAACTGGAAAGAAGCTTTCTGAGAAACTGCTTGAAATCTGTTAATTCATCTTACAGAGTTACAGCATTCCCTCAAGAAGCCTTTTGCTAAGACTGTTCTTGTGGAATTTGCAAAGTGATATTTGGAAGCTCACAGAGGGCTATGGTGAAAAGGAAATATCTTCCTTAAAACTGGAAAGAAGCTTTCTGAGAAACTGCTTTGTGTTCTGTTAATTCATCTCACAGAGTTACATCTTTCCCTTCAAGAAGCCTTTCTCTAAGACTGTTCTTGTGAAATTTGCAAAGTGATATTTGGAAGCCCATAGAGGGCTATGGTGAAAAGGAAATATCTTCAGTTAAAAACTGGAAAGAAGCTTTCTGAGAAACTGCTTTGTGTTCTCTTAATTCATCTCACAGAGTTACAGCTTTCCTTCAAGAAGCCTTTCGCTAAGACTGTTCTTGTGGAATTTGCAAAGTGATATTTGGAAGCCCATAGAGGGCTATGGTGAAAAGGAAATATCTTCCGTTAAAAACTGGAAAGAAGCTTTCTGAGAAACTGCTTGGTGTTCTGTTAATTCATCTCACAGAGTTACAGCTTTCCTTCAAGAAGCCTTTCGCTAAGGCTGTTCTTATGGAATTTGCAAAGTGATATTTGGAAGCCCATAGAGGGCTATGGTGAAAAGGAAATATCTTCAGTTAAAAACTGTAAAGAAGCTTTCTGAGAAACTGCTTGAAATCTGTTAATTCATCTTACAGAGTTACAGCTTTCCTTCAAGAAGCCTTTCGCTAAGACTGTTCTTGTGGAATTTGCAAAGTGATATTTGGAAGCTCCTAGAGGGCTATGGTGAAAAGGAAATATCTTCCTTTAAAAACTGGAAAGAAGCTGTCAGAGTAACTGCTTTGTGTTCTGTTAATTCATCTCACAGAGTTACAGCTTTCCCTCAAGAAGCCTTTCGCTAAGACTGTTCTTGTGAAATTTGCAAAGTGATATTTGGAAGCCCATAGAGGGCTATGGTGAAAAGGAAATATCTTCAGTTAAAAACTGGAAAGAAGCTTTCTGAGAAACTGCTTTGTGTTCTCTTAATTCATCTCACAGAGTTACAGCTTTCCTTCAAGAAGCCTTTCGCTAAGACTGTTCTTGTGGAATTTGCAAAGTGATATTTGGAAGCCCATAGAGGCTATGGTGAAAAAGAAATATCTTCAGTTAAAAACTGGAAAGAAGCTTTCTGAGAAACTGCTTTGTGTTCTGTTAATACATCTCACAGAGTTACAGCTTTCCCCTGAAGAACCCTTTCGCAAAGACTGTTCTTGTGTAATTTGGAACGTGATATTTGGAAGCCGATAGAGGGCTATGGTGAAAAGGAAATATCTTCCCTTAAAAAGAGGAAAGAAGCTTTCTGAGAAACTGCTTTGTGATCTGTTAATTCATCTCACAGAGTTACAGCTATCCCTTCAACAAGCCATTCGCTAAGGCTGTTTATGTGGAATTTGCAAAGTGGTATTTGGAAGCCCATAGAGGGCTATTTTGAAAAAGGAAATATCTTCAGTTAAAAACTGTAAAAAAGCCTTCTGAGAAACTGCTTGAAATCTGTTAATTCATCTTACAGAGTTACAGCATTCCCTTCAAGAAGCCTTTTGCTAAGGCTGTTCTTGTGGAATTTGCAAAGTGATATTTGGAAACTCCTAGAGGGCTATGGTGAAAAGGAAATATCTTCCCTTAAAAACTGGAAAGAAGCTGTCAGAGTAACTGCTTTGTGTTCTGTTAATTCATCTCACAGAGTTACAGCTTTCCCCTCAAGAAACCTTTCTTTAAGACTGTTATTGTGAAATTTGCAAAGTGATATTTGGAAGCCCATAGAGGGCTATGGCGAAAAAGGAACTATCTTCAGTTAAAAACTGGAAAGAAGCTTTCTGAGAAACTGCTTTGTGTTCTCTTAATTCATCTCACAGAGTTACAGCTTTCCCTTCAAGAAGCCTTTCGCTAAGACTGTTCTTGGGGAATTTGCAAATTGATATTTGGAAGCCCATAGAGGGCTCTTGTGAAAAATGAAATATCTTCAGTTAAAAACTGGAAAGAAGCTTTCTGAGAAACTGCTTTGTGTTCTGTTAATACATCTCACAGAGTTACAGCTTTCCCCTGAAGAACCCTTTCGCAAAGACTGTTCTTGTGAAATTTGCAAAGTGATATTTGGAAGCCCTTAGAGGGCTATGGTGAAAAGGAAATATCTTCAGTTAAAAACTGTAAAGAAGCTTTCTGAGAAACTGCTTTATGTTTTGTTAATTCATCTCACAGAGTTACAGCTTTCCTCAAGAAGCCTTTAGCTAAGACTGTTCTTGTGGAATTTGTAAAGTGATATTTGGAAGCCCATAGAGGGCTATGGTGAAAAAGAAATATCTTCCGTTAAAAACTGGAAAGAAGCTTGAGAAACTGCTTTGTGTTCTGTTAATACATCTCACAGAGTTACAGCTTTCCCTCAAGAAGCCTTTCGCTAAGACTGTTCTTGTGAAATTTGCAAAGTGATATTTGGAAGCCCCTAGAGGGCTATGGTGAAAAGGAAATATCTTCAGTTAAAAACTGTAAAGAAGCTTTCTGAGAAACTGCTTGAAATCTGTTAATTCACCTCACAGAGTTACAGCTTTCCCCTCAAGAAGCCCTTCACTAAGACTGTTCTTGTGGAATTTGCAAAGTGATATTTGGAAACCCATATAACGCTTTGGTGAAAAAGAAAATATCTTCAGTTAAAAACTGAAAAGAAGCTTTCTGAGAAACTGCTTTGTGTTCTGGTAATTCATCTCACAGTGTTACAGCTTTCCCCTCCACAAGCCTTTCGCTAAGACTGTTCTTGTGGAATTTGCAAAGTGATATTTGGAAGCCCCTAGAGGGCTATGGTGAAAAGGCAAACCTCCTTAGTTAAAAACCGGAAAGAAGTTTTCTGAGAAACTGCTTTCTGTTCTCTTAGTTCATCTCACAGAGTTACAGCTTTCCTCTCAAGAAGCCTTTCGCTAAGACCGTTCTTGTTGAATTTGCAAATTGATATTTGGAAGCCCTTAGAGGGCTATGGTGAAAAGGCAAATGTCGTCAGTTAAAAATGGGAAAAAAGCTTTCTGAGAAACTGCTTTGTGATATGTGACTCTCACTCACGGAGTTACAGCAGTATGTCTTAGAGCTGTTTGCTAGCCTTATTCCTGTGAAATCTGAGAACTGTTATTTCGGATCCCATTGAAGACTATAGGGCCAGTGGAAATATCCTAAGATAAAAACTGAAAAGAAGTTTTCTGAGAAACTGCTTTCTGTTCTCTTAAATTACGTCACAGAGTTACAACATTTCCCTCAAGAAACCTTTCGCTAAGACTATTCCTGTGGAATTTGCAAAGTGATATTTGGAAGCCCATATATCGCTATGGTGAAAAAGGAAATATCTTCAGTTAAAAACTGGAAAGAAGCTTTCTGAGAAACAGCTTTGTGTTCTGTTAATTCACCTCACAGAGTTACAGCTTTCCCCTCAAGAAGCCTTTGGCTAAGACCATTCTTGGGGAATATGGAAAGTGATATTTGGAAGCCCATAGAGGGCTGTGGTGAAAAAGGAAATATCTTCCGTTAAAAACTGGAAAGAAGCTTTCTGAGAAACTGCTTTGTGTTCTGTTAATTCATCTCACAGAGTTACAGCTTTCCCCTCAAGAAGCCTTTCGCTAAGACTGTTCTTGTGGAATTTGCAAAGTGATATTTGGAAGCCCTTAGAGGGCTATGGTGAAAAAGGTAATATCTTCCCCTAAAAACTGGAAAGAAGCTTTCTGTGAATCTACTTTTAAGTCTGTTAATTTATCTTACAGACTTACAGCTTTCCCTTCAAGAAGCCTTTCGCTAAGGCTGTTCTTGTGGAATTTGCAAAGTGATATTTGGAAGCCCATAGAGAGCTATGGTGAAAAAGGAAATATCTTCAGTTAAAAAGTGGAAAGAAACTTTCTGAGAAACTGCTTCATGTTCTGCTAATTCATCTCACAGAGTTACAGCTTTCCCCTCAAGAAGCCTTTCGCTAAGGCTGTTCTTGTGGAATTTCGGAAGTGATATTTGGAAGCCCACAGTGGGCTATGGTGAAAAAGGAAATATCTTCCGTTAAAAACTGAAAAGAATCTTTCCGAGAAACTGCTTTGTGTTCTCTTAATTCATCTCACAGAGTTACAGCTTTCCCCTCAAGAAGCCTTTCGCTAAGGCTGTTCTTGTGGAATTTGCAAAGTGATATTTGGAAGCCCTTGGAGGGCTATGGTGAAAAGGCAAATGTCCTCAGTTAAAATTGGAAAGAAGCTTTCTGAGAAACTGCTTTGTGATATGTGACTTCCACTCACAGAGTTACAGCAGTATTTCTTAAAGCTCTTTGCTAGCCTTATTTCTGTGGAATCTGAGAACTGTTATTTCAGGTCCCATTGAAGACTATAGGGCCAAAGGAAATATCCTAAGATAAAAACTGAAAAGAAGTTTTTTGAGAAACTGCTTTGTGTTCTCTTAATTCACCTCACAGAGTTACAGCTTTCCCCTCAAGAAGCCTTTAGCTAAGACTGTTCTTGTGGAATTTGCAAAGTGATATTTGGAAGCCCATAGGGGACTATGGTGAAAAGGCAAATGTCTTCAGTTAAAAAGTGTAAAGAAGATTTCTGAGAAACTGCTTTGTGTTCTGTTAATTCATCTCACGGAGTTACAGCTTTCCCCTCAAGAAGTCTTTCGCTAAGACTGTTCTTGTGGAATTTACAAAAAAGCCCAAGGAGGGCTATGGTGAAAAAGGAAATATCTTCCGTTAAAAACTGGAAAGAAGCTTTCTGAGAATCTGCTTTGTGTTCTGTTAATACATCTCACAGAGTTACAGCTTTCCCTTCAAGAAGCCTTTCGCTAAGACTGTTCTTGTGGAATTGCAAAGTGATATTTGGAAGCCCTAAGATGGCTATGGTGAAAAAGGAAATATCTTCCTTTAAAAACTGGAAAGAAGCTTTTGGAGGAACTGCTTTGTGTT
This sequence comes from Erythrocebus patas, assembly GCA_023783455.1. Taxonomy (NCBI): domain Eukaryota; kingdom Metazoa; phylum Chordata; class Mammalia; order Primates; family Cercopithecidae; genus Erythrocebus; species Erythrocebus patas. The sequence continues at coordinate 24,768 of JAKFHT010004387.1, forward strand.
CTGTTAATTCACCTCACAGAGTTACAGCTCTCCCCTCAAGAAGCCTTTCGCTAAGACTGTTCTTGTGGAATTTGCAAAGTGATATTTGGAAGCCCATATAGCGCTATGGTGAAAAGGAAATCTCTTCAGTTAAAAACTGGAAAGAAGCTTTCTGAGAAACTGCTTTGTGTTCTGTTAATTCATCTCACGGAGTTACAGCTTTCCCCTCAAGAAGTCTTTCGCTAAGACTGTTCTTGTGGAATTTACAAAAAAGCCCAAGGAGGGCTATGGTGAAAAAGGTAATGTCTTCCGTTAAAAACTGGAAAGAAGCTTTCTGAGAATCTGCTTTGTGTTCTGTTAATACATCTCACAGAGTTACAGCTTTCCCTTCAAGAAGCCTTTCGCTAAGACTGTTCTTGTGGAATTGCAAAGTGATATTTGGAAGCCCTAAGATGGCTATGGTGAAAAAGGAAATATCTTCCTTTAAAAACTGGAAAGAAGCTTTCGGAGGAACTGCTTTGTGTTCTGTTAATTCATCTCACAGAGTTACAGCTTTCCCCTCAAGAAGCCTTTCGCTAAGACTTTTCTTGTTGAATTTGCAAAGTGATATTTGGAAGCCCTTAGAGGGCTACGGTGAAAAGGCAAATGTCCTCTGTTAAAAACTGGAAAAAAGCGATCTGAGAAACTGCTTTCTGTTCTGTTAATTCATCTCACAGAGTTACAGCTTTCCCCTCAAGAAGCCTTTGACTAAGACTGTTATTGTGGAATTTGCAAAGTGATATTTGGAAGCCCCTATTAGGCTATGGTGAAAAAGGAAATATCTTCAGTTAAAAACTGGAAAGAAGCTGTCAGAGTAACTGCTTTGTGTTCTGTAAATTCATCTCACAGAGTTACAGCTTTCCCCTCAAGAAGCCTTTCTCTTAGACGGTTCTTGTGGAATTTGCATAGTGATATTTGGAAGGCCATAGAGGGCTATGGTGAAAAAGGAAAAGTCTTCCGATAAAAACTGGAAAGAAGCTTTTTGAGAAACTGCTTTGTGTTCTGTTAGTTCATCTCACAGAGTTCCAGCGTTCCCCTCAAGAAGCCTTTCGCTAAGACTGTTCTTGTGGAATATGGAAAGTGATATTTGGAAGCTTATAGAAGGCTATGGTAAAAAAGGAAATCTCTTCCGTTAAAAACTGGAAAGAAGCATTCTGAGAAACTGCTTTGTGTTCTGTGAATTCATCTCAGAGAGTTACAGCTTTCCCCTCAAGAAGCCTTTCGCTAAGACTGTTCTTGTGGAATTTCAAAGTGATATTTGGAAACCGATAGCGGTATATGGTGAAAAAGGAAATGCCTTCCGTTAAAAACTGGAAAGAAGCTTTCTGAGAAACTGCTTTGTGTCCTACTGATTCATCTCACAGAGTTACAGCTTTCCCTTCAAGAAGCCTTTCGCTAACGCTGTTCGTGTGGAATTGGCAAAGAGATATTTGGAAGCCCATAGAGGGCTATGGTGAAAAGGAAATATCTTCTGTTAAAAACTGGAAAGAAACTTTCTGAGAAACTGCTTTGTGTCCTCTTAATTCATCTCACAGAGTTACAGCTTTCCCTCAAGAAGGCTTTTGCTAAGATTGTTCTTGTGGAATTTGCAAAGTGATATTTGGAAGCCCATAGAGGGCTATGGTGAAAAGGAAATATCTTCCGTTAAAAACTGGACAGAAACTTTCTGAGATAGTGCTTTGTGTTCTGTTAATTCATCTCACAGAGTTACAGCTTTCCCTCAAGAAGCCTTTTGCTAAGACTGTTCTTCTGGAATTTGGAAAGTGATATTTGGAAGCCCATAGAGGTCTATGGTGAAAAGGAAATATCTTCAGTTAAAAACTGTAAAGAAGCTTTCTGAGAAACTGCTTGAAGTCTGTTAATTCATCTTACAGAGTTACAGCTTTCCCTTCAAGAAGCCTTTCGCTAAGTCTGTTCTTGTGGAACTTGCAAAGTGATATTTGGAAGCCCCTTGAGGGCTATGGTGAAAAAGGAAATATCTTCCGTTAAAAACTGGAAAGAAGCTGTCAGAGTAACTGCTTTGTGTTCTGTTAATTCATCTCATAGACTTACAGCTTTCCTCTCAAGAAGCCTTTCTTTAAGACTGTTCTTGTGGAACTTGCAAAGTGATATTTGGAAGCCCATAGAGGGCTGTGGTGGAAAACGTAATATCTTCTGTTAAAACTGAAAAGAAGCTTTCTGAGAAACTACTTTGTGTTCTGTTAATTCATCTCACAAAGTTACAGCTTTCCCCTCAGAAGCCTTACGCTAAGACTGTTCTTGTGGAATATGGAAAGTGATATTTGGAACCCCATAGAAGGCTAGGGTGAAAGAGAAAATATCTTCCGTTAAAAACTGGAAAGAAGCTTTCTGAGAAACTGTTTTGTGTTCTGTTAATTCATCTCAGAGAGTTACAGCTTTCCCCTCAAGAAGCCTTTCGCTAAGACTGTTCTTGTGGAATTTGCAAAGCGATATTTGGAAGCCCATAAAGGGCTATCGTGAAAAAGGAAATATCTTCGGTTAGAAACTGGAAAGAAGCTTTCTGAGAAACTGCTTTGTGTTCTGTTAATTCATCTCACAGAGTTACAGCTTTCCTTCAAGAAGCCTTTCGCTAAGACTGTTCTTGTGGAATTTGCAAAGTCATATTTGGAAGCCCATAGAGGGCTATGGTGAAAAGGAAATATCTTCAGTTAAAAACTGGAAAGAAGCTTTCTGAGAAACTGCTTGAAGTCTGTTAATTCATCTCACAGAGTTACAGCTTTCCTTCAAGAAGCCTTCGCTAAGACTGTTCTTGTGGAATTTCAAAGTGATATTTGGAAGCCCATAGTGGGCTATGGTGAAAATGGAAATATCTTCCGTTAAAAACTGAAAAGAAGCTTTCTGAGAAACTGCTTTGTGTTCTGTTAATTCATCTCACAGAGTTACAGCTTTCCTTCAAGAAGCCTTTCGCTAAGACTGTTCTTGTGGAATTTGCAAAGTGATATTTGGAAGCCCATAGAGGGCTATGGTGAAAAGGAAATATCTTCCGTTAAAAACTGAAAAGAAGCTTTCTGAGAAACTGCATTGTGTTCTGTTAATTTATCTCACAGAGTTACAGCTTTCCCTCAAGAAGCCTTCGCTAAGACTGTTCTTGTGGAATTTGCAAAGTGATATTTGGAAGCCCATAGAGGGCTATGGTGAAAAGGAAATATCTTCAGGTAAAAACTGGAAAGAAGCTTTCTGAGAAACTGCTTTGTTTTCTGTTAATTCATCTCACTGAGTTACAGCTTTCCTCAAGAAGCCTTTCGCTAAGAATGTTCTTGTGGAATTTGGAAAGTGATATTTGGAAGCCCCTAGAGGGCTATGGTGAAAAGGAAATATCTTCAGTTAAAAACTGAAAAGAAGCTTTCTGAGAAACTGCTTGAAGTCTGTTAATTCATCTTACAGAGTTACAGCTTTTCTCTCAAGAAGCCTTTCTTTAAGACTGTTCTTGTGGAACTTGCAAAGTGATATTTGGAAGCCCATAGAGGGCTGTGGTGAAAAACGTAATATCTTCCGTTAAAAACGGGAAAGACGGTTTCTGAGAAACTGCTTTGTGTTCTGTTAATTCATCTCACAAAGTTACAGCTTTCCCCTCAGAAGCTGTATGCTAAGACTGTTCTTCTGGAATATGGAAAGTGATATTTGGAAACCCATAGAGGGCCATGGTGAAAAAGGAAATATCTCCGTTAAAAACTGGAAAGAAGCTTCCTGAGACACTGCTTTGTGTTCTGTTAATTCATTTCACAGAGTTACAGCTTTCCCCTCAAGAAGCCTTTCGCTAAGACTGTTCTTGTGGAATTTGCAAAGTGATATTTGGAAGCCCTTAGAGGACTATGGTGAAAAAGGAAATATCTTCCGTTAAAAACTGGAAAGAAGCTTTCTGGGACACTGCTTCGTGTTCTGTTAATTCATCGACAGAGTTACAGCTTTCCCCTCAAGAAGCCTTTCGCTAAGACTGTTCTTGTGGAATTTGCAAAGTGATATTTGGAAGCCAATAGAGGGCTTTTGTGAAAAAGGAAATATCTTCAGGTAAAAAATGTAAAGAGGCTTTCTGAGAAAATGCTTTGTGTTTGTTAATTCATCTCACAGTGTTACAGCATTGCCTTCAAGAAGACTTTTGCTGAGGCTGTTTTTTTGGAATATGCAGAGAGATAATTGGAAGCCCATAGAGGGCTATGGTGAAAAAGGAAATATCTTCAGTTAAAAACTGGAAAGAAGCTCTCTGAGAAACAGCTTTGTGTTCTGTTAATTTATCTCACAGAGTTACAGCTTTGCCCTAAAGAAGCCTTTCGCTAAGGCTGTTCTTGTGGAATTTGGAAAGTGATATTTGGAAGCCCATAGAGGGCTAGGGTGGAAAAGGAAATATCTTCAGTTAAAACTCTGAAGAAGCTTTCCGAGAAACTGCTTGAAGTCTGCTAATTCATCTTACAGGGTTACAGCTTTCCCTTCAAGAATCCTTTCGCTAAGGCTGTTCTTGTGGAATTTGCAAAGCGATATTTGGAAGCCCATAGAGGGCTATGGTGAAAAGGAAATATCCTAAGATAAAAACTGAAAATAAGCTGTCTGAGAAACTGCTTTGTGTTCTGTTAATTAATCTCACAGAGTTACAGCTTTCACCTCAAGAAGCCTTTTGCTAAGACTGTTCTTCTGGAATATGGAAAGTGATATTTGGAAGCCCTAGAGGGCTATGGTGAAAAGGAAATACCTTCAGTTAAAACTGTAAAGAAGCTTTCTGAGAAACTGCTTGAAGTCTGTTAATTCATCTTACAGAGTTACAGCTTTCCTTCAAGAAGCCTTCGCTAAGACTGTTCTTGTGGAACTTGCAAAGTGATATTTGGAAGCCCTAGAGGGCTATGGTGAAAAGGAAATATCTTCAGTTAAAAACTGGAAAGAAGCTGTCAGAGTAACTGCTTTGTGTTCTGTGAATTCATCTCACAGAGTTACAGCTTTCCCTCAAGAAGCCTTTCGCTAAGACTGTTCTTGTGGAATTTGCAAAGTGATATTTGGAAGCCATAGAGGGCTATGGTGAAAAGGAAATATCTTCAGTTAAAAACTGGAAAGAAGCTTTCTGAGAAACTGCTTTGTGTTCTGTTAATTCATCTCACAGTGTTACAGCTTTCCCTCAAGAAGCCTTTTGCTAAGACTGTTCTTCTGGAATTTGCAAAGTGATATTTGGAAGCCCATAGAGGGCTATGGTGAAAAGGAAATATCTTCAGTTAAAAACTGGAAAGAAGCTTTCTGAGAAACTACTTTGTGTTCTGTTAATTCATCTCACAGAGTTACAGCTTTCCCTCAAGAAGCCTTTCGCTAAGGCTGTTCTTGTGGAATTTGAAAGTGATATTTGGAAGCCCATAGAGGGCTATGGTGAAAAGGAAATATCTTCAGTTAAAAACTGAAAAGAAGCTTTCTGAGAAACTGCTTTGTGTTCTGTTAATTCATCTTACAGGGTTACAGCTTTCCTCAAGAAGCCTTTCGCTAAGGCTGTTCTTGTGGAATTTGCAAAGTGATATTTGGAACCCATAGAGGGCTATGGTGAAAAGGAAATATCTTCAGTTAAAAACTGGAAAGAAGCTTTCTGAGAAACTGCTTTGTGTTCTGTTAATTCATCTCACAGAGTTACAGCTTTCCCTCAAGAAGCCTTTCTCTAAGACTGTTCTTGTGGAATTTGCATAGTGATATTTGGAAGCCCATAGAGGGCTATGGTGAAAAGGAAATATCTTCCGATAAACACTGGAAAGAAGCTTTTGAGAAACTGCTTTGTGTTCTGTTAGTTCATCTCACAGAGTTACAGCTTTCCCTCAAGAAGCCTTTCGCTAAGACTGTTCTTGTGGAATATGGAAAGTGATATTTGGAAGCCGATAGATGGCTATGGTGAAAAGGAAATATCTTCCGTTAAAAACTGGAAGAAGCTTTCTGAGAAACTGCTTTGTGTTCTGTGAATTCATCTCACAGAGTTACAGCTTTCCCTCAAGAAGCCTTTCGCTAAGACTGTTCTTGTGGAATTTCAAAGTGATATTTGGAAGCCCATAGAGGGCTATGGTGAAAAGGAAATATCTTCCGTTAAAAACTGGAAAGAAGCTTTCTGAGAAACTGCTTTGTGTTCTGCTAATTCATCTCACAGAGTTACAGCTTTCCTTCAAGAAGCCTTTCGCTAAGGCTGTTCTTGTGGAATTTGCAAAGTGATATTTGGAAGCCCATAGAGGGCTATGGTGAAAAAGGAAATATCTTCTGTTAAAACTGTAAAGAAGCTTTCTGGGAAACTGGTTTGTGTTCTGTTAATTCATCTCACAGAGTCACAGCATTCCCTCAAGAATCCTTTCGCTAAGACTGTTCTTGTGGAATTAGCAAAGTGATATTTGGAAGCCCATAGAGGGCTATGGTGAAAAAGGAAATATCTTCCGTTAAAAACTGGACAGAAACTTTCTGAGATAGTGCTTTGTGTTCTGTTAATTCATCTCACAGAGTTACAGCTTTCCCCTCAAGAAGGCTTTTGCTAATACTGTTCTTCTGGAATTTGGAAAGTGATATTTGGGAGCCCCTAGAGGGGTATGGTGGAAAATGAAATACCTTCAGTTAAAAACTGTAAAGAAGCTTTCTGAGAAACTGCTTGAAGTCTGTTAATTCATCTTACAGAGTTACAGCTTTCCCTTCAAGAAGCCTTTCGCTAAGTCTGTTCTTGTGGAACTTGCAAAGTGATATTTGGAAGCCCCTTGAGGGCTATGGTGAAAAAGGAAATATCTTCCGTTAAAAACTGGAAAGAAGCTGTCAGAGTAACTGCTTTGTGTTCTGTTAATTCATCTCATAGACTTACAGCTTTCCTCTCAAGAAGCCTTTCTTTAAGACTGTTCTTGTGGAACTTGCAAAGTGATATTTGGAAGCCCATAGAGGGCTGTGGTGGAAAACGTAGTATCTTCTGTTAAAAACGGGAAAGACGGTTTCTGAGAAACTGCTTTGTGTTCTGTTAATTCATCTCACAGAGTTACAGCATTCCCTCAAGAAGCCTTTCTAAGACTGTTCTTGTGGAATATGCAAAATGATATTTGGAAGCCCATAGAAGGCTAGGGTGAAAAAGGAAATATCTTCCGTTAAAAACTGGAAAGAAGCTTTCTGAGAAACTGTTTTGTGTTCTGTTAATTCATCTCAGAGAGTTACAGCTTTCCCCTCAAGAAGCCTTTCGCTAAGACTGTTCTTGTGGAATTTGCAAAGCGATATTTGGAAGCCCATAAAGGGCTATCGTGAAAAAGGAAATATCTTCGGTTAGAAACTGGAAAGAAGCTTTCTGAGAAACTGCTTTGTGTTCTGATAATTCATCTCACAGAGTTACACCTTTCCCTTCAAAACCCCTTTCGCTAAGGCTGTTCTTGTGGAATTTGCAAAGTCATATTTGGAAGCCCATAGAGCGCTATGGTGGAAAAGGGAATATCTTCAGTTAAAAACTGTAAAGAAGCTTTCTGAGAAACTGCTTGAAGTCTGTTAATTCATCTTACAGAGTTACAGCTTTCCCTTCAAGAAGCCTTTCACTAAGACTGTTCTTGTGAAATTTCCAAAGTGATATTTGGAAGCCCATAGTGGGCTATGGTGAAAATGGAAATATCTTCCGTTAAAAACTGGAAAGAAGCTTTCTGAGAAACTGCTTTGTGTTCTGTTAATTCATCTCACAGAGTTACAGCTTTCCCTTCAAGACGTCTTTCGCTAAGGCTGTTCTTGTGGAATTTGCAAAGTGATATTTGGAAGCCCATATAGTGCTACAGTGAAAAAGGATATATCTTCCGTTAAAAACTGAAAAGAAGCTTTCTGAGAAACTGCATTGTGTTCTGTTAATTTATCTCACAGAGTTACAGCTTTCCACTCAAGAAGCCTTTCGCTAAGACTGTTCTTGTGGAATTTGCAAAGTGATATTTGGAAGCCCATAGAGGGCTTTCGTGAAAAAGGAAACATCTTCAGGTAAAAACTGGAAAGAAGCTTTCTGAGAAACTGCTTTGTTTTCTGTTAATTCATCTCACAGAGTTACAGCTTTCCCCTCAATAAGCCTTTCGCTAAGAATGTTCTTGTGGAATTTGGAAAGTGATATTTGGGAGCCCCTAGAGTGGTATGGTGGAAAAGGAAATACCTTCAGTTAAAAACTGTAAAGAAGCTTTCTGAGAAACTGCTTGAAGTCTGTTAATTCATCTTACAGAGTTACAGCTTTTCTCTCAAGAAGCCTTTCTTTAAGACTGTTCTTGTGGAACTTGCAAAGTGATATTTGGAAGCCCATAGAGGGCTGTGGTGAAAAACGTAATATCTTCCGTTAAAAACGGGAAAGACGGCTTCTGAGAAACTGCTTTGTGTTCTGTTAATTCATCTCACAAAGTTACAGCTTTCCCCTCAGAAGCCTTATGCTAAGACTGTTCTTCTGGAATATGGAAAGTGATATTTGGAAGCCCATAGAGGGCCATGGTGAAAAAGGAAATATCTCCGTTAAAAACTGGAAAGAAGCTTCCTGAGACACTGCTTTGTGTTCTGTTAATTCATTTCACAGAGTTACAGCTTTCCCCTCAAGAAGCCTTTCGCTAAGACTGTTCTTGTGGAATTTGCAAAGTGATATTTGGAAGCCCTTAGAGGACTATGGTGAAAATGGAAATACCTTCCGTTAAAAATTGGAAAGAAGCTTTCTGGGGCACTGCTTCGTGTTCTGTTAATTCATCGACAGAGTTACAGCTTTCTCCTCAAGAAGCCTTTCGCTAAGACTGTTCTTGTGGAATTTGCAAAGTGATATTTGGAATCCAAGAGGGCTTTTGTGAAAAAGGAAATAACTTCAGGTATAAACTGGAAAGAAGCTTTCTGAGAAACTGTTCTGTGTTCTGTTAGTTCATCTCACAGAGTTACAGCTTTCCCCTCAGGAAGCCTTTCGCTAAGACCATTCTTGTGGAATATGGAAAGTGATATTTGGAAGCCCATAGATGGCTATGGTGAAAAAGGAAATATCTTCCGTTAAAAACTGAAAAGAAGCTTTCTGAGAAACTGCTTTGTGTTCTGTTAGTTCATCTCACACAGTTACAGCTTTCTCCTCAGGAAGTCTTTTGCAAAGAGTGTTCTTGTGGAATTTGCAAAGTGATATTTGGAAGCCCCTAGAGGGCTATGGTGAAAAAGGAAACATCTACAGTTAAAAACTGGAAAGAAGCTGTCAGAGTAGATGCTTTGTGTTCTGTTAATTTATCTCACAGAGTTACAGCTTTCCCCTAAAGAAGTCTTTCTCTAAGACTGTTCTTGTGGAATTTGCATAGTGATATTTGGAAGCCCATAGAGGGTTATGGTGAAAAAGGAAATATCTTCCATTAAAAACTGGAAAGAAGCTTTCTGAGAAACTGCTTTGTGTTCTGTTAGTTCATCTCACAGAGTTACAGCTTTCCTCAAGAAGCCTTTCGCTAAGACTGTTCTTGTGGAACTTGCAAAGTGATATTTGGAAGCCCTTAGAGGACTATGGTGAAAAGGAAATATCTTCCGTTAAAAACTGGAAAGAAGCTTTCTGAGAAACTGCTTTGTGTTCTGTTAATTCATCGACAGAGTTACAGCTTTCCCTCAAGAAGCCTTTCGCTAAGACTGTTCTTGTGGAATTTGCAAAGTGATATTTGGAAGCCCATAGAGGGCTATGGTGAAAAAGGAAATATCTTCAGTTAAAAACTGTAAAGAAGCTTTCTGAGAAACTGCTTTGTGTTCTGTTAATTCATCTCAGAGAGTTACAGCTTTCCTTCAAGAAGCCTTTGCTAAGACTGTTCTTGTGGAATTTGCAAAGTGATATTTGGAAGCCCATAGAGGGCTATGGTGAAAAGGAAATATCTTCAGTTAAAACTGGAAAGAAGCTTTCTGAGAAACTGCTTTGTGTTCTGTTAATTCATCGACAGAGTTACAGCTTTCCCTCAAGAAGCCTTTCGCTAAGACTGTTCTTGTGGAATTTGCAAAGTGATATTTGGAAGCCCATAGAGGGCTATGGTGAAAAAGGAAATATCTTCAGTTAAAAACTGTAAAGAAGCTTTCTGAGAAACTGCTTTGTGTTCTGTTAATTCATCTTACAGAGTTACAGCTTTCCTTCAAGAAGCCTTTGCTAAGACTGTTCTTGTGGAATATGGAAAGTGATATTTGGAAGCCCATAGAGGGCTATGGTGAAAAGGAAATATCTTCAGTTAAAAACTGGAAAGAAGCTCTCTGAGAAACTGCTTTGTGTTCTGTTAATTGATCTCACAGAGTTACAGCTTTCCCTCAAGAAGCCTTTCGCTAAGACTGTTCTTGTGGAATTTGGAAAGTGATATTTGGAAGCCCATAGAGGGCTATGGTGGAAAAGGAAATATCTTCAGTTAAAAACTGTAAAGAAGCTTTCTGAGAAACTGCTTGAAGTCTGTTAATTCATCTTACAGAGTTACAGCTTTCCCTTCAAGAATCCTTTCGCTAAGGCTGTTCTTGTGGAATTTGCAAAGTGATATTTGGAAGCCCCTAGAGGGCTATGGTGAAAAAGGAAATATCTTCAGTTAAAAACTGGAAAGAAGCTGTCAGAGTAACTGCTTTGTGTTCTGTTAATTCATCTCACAGAGTTACAGCTTTCCCTCAAGAAGCCTTTCTCTAAGACTGTTCTTGTGGAATTTGCATAGTGATATTTGGAAGCCCATAGAGGGCTATGGTGAAAAAGGAAATATCTTCCGTTAAAAACTGGAAAGAAGCTTTCTGAGAAACTGCTTTGTGTTCTGTTAGTTCATCTCACAGAGTTACAGCTTTCCCCTCAGGAAGCCTTTCGCTAAGACCATTCTTGTGGAATATGGAAAGTGATATTTGGAAGCCCATAGAGGGCTATGGTGAAAAAGGAAACATCTTCAGTTAAAAACTGGAAAGAAGCTGTCAGAGTAGATGCTTTGTGTTCTGTTAATTTATCTCACAGAGTTACAGCTTTCCCCTCAAGAAGCCTTTCGCTAAGACTGTTCTTGTGGAATTTGCAAAGTGATATTTGGAAGCCCATAGAGGCTATGGTGAAAAGGAAATATCTTCCGTTAAAAACTGGAAAGAAGCTTCTGAGAAACTGTTTTGTGTTCTGTTAGTTCATCTTACAGAGTTACAGCTTTCCCTCAAGAAGCCTTTCGCTAAGACTGTTCTTTGGAATTTCAAAGTGATATTTGGAAGCCGATAGAGGGCTATGGTGAAAAGGAAATATCTTCACTTAAAAACTGGAAAGAAGCTTTCTGAGAAACTGCTTTGTGTTCTGTTAATTCATCTCACAGAGTTACAGCTTTCCCCTCAAGAAGCCTTTCACTAAGACTGTTCTTGTGGAATTTCAAAGTGATATTCAGAAGCCGATAGATGGCTATGGTGAAAAAGGAAATATCTTCCGATAAACACTGGAAAGAAGCTTTCTGAGAAACTGCTTTGTGTTCTGTTAATACATCTCACAGAGTTACAGCTTTCCCCTGAAGAACCCTTTGGCTAAGACTGTTCTTGTGTAATTTGGAAAGTGATATTTGGAAGCCCCTAGAGGGCTCTGGTGGAAAAGCAAATATCTTCAGTTAAAAACTGTAAAAAAGCCTTCTGAGAAACTGCTTGAAATCTGTTAATTCATCTTACAGAGTTACAGCTTTCCCTTCAAGTAGCCTTTCGCTAAGTCTGTTCTTGTGGAACTTGCAAAGTGATATTTGGAAGCCCCTTGAGGGCTATGGTGAAAAAGGAAATATCTTCCGTTAAAAACTGGAAAGAAGCTGTCAGAGTAACTGCTTTGTGTTCTGTTAATTCATCTCATAAACTTACAGCTTTCCTCTCAAGAAGCCTTTCTTTAAGACTGTTCTTGTGGAACTTGCAAAGTGATATTTGGAAGCCCATAGAGGGCTGTGGTGGAAAACGTAATATCTTCTGTTAAAAACGGGAAAGACGGTTTCTGAGAAACTGCTTTGTGTTCTGTTAGTTCATCTCACAAAGTTACAGCATTCCCCTCAGAAGCCTTACGCTAAGACTGTTCTTGTGGAATATGGAAAGTGATATTTGGAACCCCATAGAAGGCTAGGGTGAAAAAGAAAATATCTTCCGTTAAAAACTGGAAAGAAGCTTTCTGAGAAACTGTTTTGTGTTCTGTTAATTCATCTCAGAGAGTTACAGCTTTCCCCTCAAGAAGCCTTTCGCTAAGACTGTTCTTGTGGAATTTACAAAGTGATATTTGGAAGCACATAGAGGGCTATGGTGGAAAAGGAAATATCTACAGGTAAAAACTGTAAAGAAGCTTTCTGAGAAACTGCTTGAAATCTGTTAATTCATCTTACAGAGTTACAGCTTTCCCTTCAAGAAGCCTTTCGCTAAGGCTGTTACTGTGGAATTTGCAAAGTGATATTTGGAAGCCCATAGAGGGCTATGGTTAAAAAAGAAATATCTCCAGTTAAAAACTGGAAAAAAGCTGTCAGAGTAACTGCTTTGTGTTGTATTAATTCATCTCACAGAGTTACAGGTTTCCCCTCAAGAAGCCTTTCTCTGAGACTCTTCTTGTGGAATTTGCAAAGTGATATTTGGAAGCCCATTAAGGGCTATGGTGGAAAAGGAAATATCTTCAGTTAAAACTGTAAAGAAGCTTTCTGAGAAACTGCTTGAAGTCTGTTAATTCATCTTACAGAGTTACAGCTTTCCTTCAAGAAGCCTTTCACTAAGACTGTTCTTGTGAATTTGCAAAGTGATATTTGGAAGCCCATAGTGGGCTATGGTGAAAAGGAAATATCTTCCGTTAAAAACTGGAAAGAAGCTTTCTGAGAAACTGCTTTGTGTTCTGTTAATTCATCTCACAGAGTTACAGCTTTCCTTCAAGAAGCCTTTCGCTAAGACTGTTCTTGTGGAATTTGCAAAGTGATATTTGGAAGCCCATATAGTGCTACAGTGAAAAGGATATATCTTCCGTTAAAACTGAAAAGAAGCTTTCTGAGAAACTGCATTGTGTTCTGTTAATTTATCTCACAGAGTTACAGCTTTCCCTCAAGAAGCCTTTCGCTAAGACTGTTCTTGTGGAATTGGCAAAGTGATATTTGGAAGCCCATAGAGGGCTATGGTGAAAAGGAAATATCTTCAGGTAAAAACTGGAAAGAAGCTTTCTGAGAAACTGTTTTGTTTTCTGTTAATTCATCTCACAGAGTTACAGCTTCCCCCTCAATAAGCCTTTCGCTAAGAATGTTCTTGTGGAATTTGGAAAGTGATATTTGGGAGCCCCTAGAGTGGTATGGTGGAAAAGGAAATACTTTCAGTTAAAATCTGTAAAGAAGCTTTCTGAGAAACTGCTTGAAGTCTGTTAATTCATCTTACAGAGTTACAGCTTTCCTCTCAAGAAGCCTTTCTTTTAGACTGTTCTTGTGGAACATGCAAAGTGATATTTGGAAGCCCATAGAGGGCTGTGGTGAAAAACGTAATATCTTCCGTTAAAAACGGGAAAGACGGTTTCTCAGAAACTGCTTTGTGTTCTGTTATTTCATCTCACAAAGTTACAGCTTTCCCCTCAGAAGCCTTACGCTAAGACTGTTCTTGTGGAATATGGAAAGTGATATTTGGAAGCCCATAGAGGGCTATGGTGAAAAAGTAAATATCTTCCGTTAAAAACTGGAAAGAAGCTTCCTGAGACACTGCTTTGTGTTCTGTTAATTCATTTCACAGAGTTACAGCTTTCCCCTCAAGAAGCCTTTCGCTAAGACTGTTCTTGTGGAATTTGCAAAGTGATAATTTGAAGCCCTTAGAGGACTATGGTGAAAAAGGAAATATCTTCCGTTAAAAACTGGAAAGAAGCTTTCTGGGACACTGCTTCGTGTTCTGTTAATTCATCGACAGAGTTACAGCTTTCTCCTCAAGAAGCCTTCGCTAAGACTGTTCTTGTGGAATTTGCAAAGTGATATTTGGAAGCCCCAAGTGGGCTATGGTGAAAAAGGAAATATCTTCAGGTAAAAACTGGAAAGAAGCTTTCTGAGAAACTGTTTTGTGTTCTGTTAGTTCATCTCACAGAGTTACAGCTTTCCCTCAAGAAGCCTTCGCTAAGACCATTCTTGTGGAATATGGAAAGTGATATTTGGAAGCCCATAGATGGCTATGGTGAAAAAGGAAATATCTTCCGTTAAAAACTGAAAAGAAGCTTTCTGAGAAACTGCATTGTGTTCTGTTAATTTATCTCACAGAGTTACAGCTTTCCCCTCAAGAAGCCTTTCGCTAAGACTGTTCTTGTGGAATTGGCAAAGTGATATTTGGAAGCCCATAGAGGGCTTTTGTGAAAAAGGAAATATCTTCAGGTAAAAACTGGAAAGAAGCTTTCTGAGAAACTGTTTTGTGTTCTGTTAATTCATCTCACAGAGTTACACCTTTCCCCTCAATAAGCCTTTCGCTAAGACTGTTCTTGTGGAATTTGGAAAGTGATATTTGGGAGCCCCTAGAGGGGTATGGTGGAAAAGGAAATACCTTCAGTTAAAAACTGTAAAGAAGCTTTCTGAGAAACTGCTTGAAGTCTGTTAATTCATCTTACAGAGTTACAGCTTTCCCTTCAAGAAGCCTTTCACTAACTCTGTTCTTGTGGAACTTGCAAAGTGATATTTGGAAGCCCATAGAGGGCTGTGGTGAAAAAGGAATATCTTCAGTTAAAAACTGGAAAGAAGCTTCCTGAGACACTGCTTTGTGTTCTGTTAATTCATCTCACAAAGTTACAGCTTTCTCAAGAAGCCTTTTGCTAAGACTGTTCTTCTGGAATTTGCAAAGTGATATTTGGAAGCCCATAGAGGGCTATGGTGAAAAAGGAAATATCTTCAGTTAAAAACTAGAAAGAAGCTTTCTAAGAAACTGCTTTGGGTTCTGTTAATTCATTTCTCAGATTTACAGCTTTCCCCTCAAGAAGACTTTCGTTAAGACTGTTCTTGTGGAATTTCCAAAGTGATATTTGGAAGCCCTTAGAGGACTATGGTGAAAATGGAAATATCTTCCCTTAAAAACTGGAAAGAAGCTTTCTGAGAAACTGCTTTCTGTTCTGTTAATTCATCTCACAGAGTTACAGCTTTCCCCTCAAGAAGCCTTTCGCTAAGACTGTTCTTGTGGAATTTGCAAAGTGATATTTGGAAGCCCATAGAGGGCTATGGTGAAAAAGGAAATATCTTCCGTTAAAAACTGGAAAGAAGCTTTCTGAGAAACTGCTTTGTGTTCTGTTAGTTCATCTCACAGAGTTACAGCTTTCCCCTCAGGAAGCCTTTCGCTAAGACCATTCTTGTGGAATATGGAAAGTGATATTTGGAAGCCCATAGATGGCTATGGTGAAAAAGGAAATATCTTCCGTTAAAAACTGAAAAGAAGCTTTCTGAGAAACTGCTTTGTGTTCTGTTAATTCATCTCAGAGAGTTACAGCTTTTCCCTCAAGAAGCCTTTCGCTAAGGCTGTTCTTGTGGAATTTCAAAGTGATATTTGGAAGCCGATAGAGGTCTACGGTCAAAAAGGAAATATCTTCTGTTAAAAACTGAAAAGAAGCTTTCTGAGAAACTGCTTTGTGTTCTGTTAATTCATCTCAGAGAGTTACAGCTTTCCCATCAAGAAGCCTTTCGCTTAGGCTGTTCTTGTGTAATTGGCAAAGTGATACTTGGAAGCCCATAGAGGGCTATGGTGAAAAAGGAAATCTCTTCTCTTAAAAACTGGAAAGAAGCTGTCTGAGAAACCTCTTTGTGTTCTGTTAATTCATCTCACAGAGTTACAGCTTTCCCCTCAAGAAGCCTTTCGCTAAGCCTCTTCTTGTGGAATTTGCAAAGTGATATTTCGAAGCCCTATGAGGGCTATGGTGGAAAAGGAAATATCTTCAGTTAAAAACTATAAAGAAGCTTTCTGAGAAACTGATTGAAGTCTGTTAATTCATCTTACAGAGTAACAGCTTTCCCTTCAAGAATCCTTTCACTAAGGCTGTTCTTGTGGAATTTGCAAAGTGATATTTGGAAGCCCCAAGTGGGCTATAGTGAAAAAGGAAATCTCTTCAGTAAAAAACTGGAAAGAAGCTGTCAGAGTAACTGCTTTGTGTTCTGTTAATTCATCTCACAGAGTTACAGCTTTCCCCTCAGGAAGTCTTTCTCTAAGACTGTTCTTGTGGAATTTGAATAGTGATATTTGGAAGCCCATAGAGGGCTATGGTGAAAAAGGAAATAACTTCCATTAAAAACTGTAAAGAAGCTTTCTGAGAAACTGTTTTGTGTTCTGTTAGTTCATCTTACAGAGTTACAGCTTTCCCCTCAAGAAGCCTTTCGCTAAGACTGTTCTTTTGGAATTTCAAAGTGATATTTGGAAGCCGATAGAGGTCTACAGTGAAAAAGGAAATATCTTCACTTAAAAACTGGATAGAAGCTTTCTGAGAAACTGCTTTGTGTTCTGCTAATTCATCTCACAGAGTTACAGCTTTCCCCTCAAGAAGCCTTTCGCTAAGACTGTTCTTCTGGAATTTGCAAAGTGATATTGGGAAGCCCCTAGAGGGCTATGGTGAAAAAGGAAATATCTTCAGTTAAAAACTGGAAAAAAGCTTTCTGGGCAACCGCTTTGTGTTCTGTTAATTCATCTCACAGAGTTACAGCTTTCCCCTCAAGAAGCCTTTCGCTAAGACTATTCTTGTGGAATTTACAAAGTGATATTTGGAAGCACATAGAGGGCTATGGTGGAAAAAGAAATATCTACAGGTAAAAACTGTAAAGAAGCTTGCTGAGAAACTGCTTTGTGTTCTGTAATTCATCTTACAGAGTTACAGCTTTCCCTTCAAGAAGCCTTTCGCTAAGGCTGTTCTTGTGGAATTTGCAAAGTGATATTTGGAAGCCCATAGAGGGCTATGGTGAAAAAGGAATTATCTCCAGTTAAAAACTGGAAAAAAGCTGTCAGAGTAACTGCTTTGTGTTGTATTAATTCATCTCACAGAGTTACAGCTTTCCCCTCAGGAAGCCTTTCTCTGAGACTCTTCTTGTGGAATTTGCAAAGTGATATTTGGAAGCCCATAGAGGGCTATGGTGAAAAGGAAATATCTTCCGTTAAAAACTGGAAAGAAACTTTCTGGGCAACTTCTTTGTGTTCTGTTAATTCATCTCACAGAGTTACAGATTTCGCCTCAAGAAGACTTTCGGTAAGACTCTTCTTGTGGAATTTGCAAAGTGATATCTGGAACCCCATAGAGGGCTATGGTGAAAAAGGTAATATCTTCCCTAAAAGCTGGAAAGAAGCTTTCTGTGAAACTGCTTTGAAGTCTGTTAATTCATCTTAAAGAGTTACAGCTTTCCCTTCAAGAAGCCTTTCGCTAACGCTGTTCATGTGGAATAGGCAAAGAGATATTTGGAAGCCCATAGAGGGCTCTAGTGAAAAGGAAATATGTTCTGTTAAAAACTGAAAAGAAGCTTTCTGAGAAACTGCTTTGTGTTCTGTTAATTCATCTCACAGAGTTACAGCTTTCCCTCAAGAAGCCTTTCGCTAAGACTGTTCTTGTGGAATTTGCAAAGTGATATTTGGAAGCCCATAGTGGGCTATGGTGAAAAGGAAATATCTTCCGATAAACACTGGAAAGAAGCTTTCTGAGAAACTGCTTTGTGTTCTCTTAATTCATCTCACAGAGTTACAGCTTTCCCTCAAGAAGCCTTTCGCTAAGGCTGTTCTTGTGGAATTTGCAAAGTGATATTTGGAAGCCCTTAGAGGGCTATGGTGAAAAGGAAATATCTTCAGTTAAAAACTGGAAAGAAGCTTTCTGAGAAACTGCTTTGTGTTCTGTTAATTCATCTCACAGAGTTACAGCTTTCCCCTCAAAGCCTTTCGCTAAGGCTGTTCTTGTGGAATTGGCAAAGTGATATTTGGAAGCCCATAGATGGCTATGGTGAAAAGGAAATATCCTAAGATAAAAACTGGAAAGAAGTTTTTTGAGAAACTGCTTTGTGTTCTCTTAATTCACCTCAGAGTTACAGCTTTCCCCTCAAGAAGCCTTTAGCTAAGACTGTTCTTGTGGAATTTGCAAAGTGATATTTGGAGGCCCATAGAGGGCTATGGTGATAAAGGAAATATCTTCAGTTAAAAACCGGAAAGAAGCTTTCTGAGAAAATGCTCTGTGTTGTGTTAATTCATCTCACAGAGTTACAACTTTCCTCTCAAGAAGCTTTTTGCTAAGACTGTTCTTGAAAAATTTGTAAAGTGATATTTGGAAGTCCATAGATGTTTGTTTTGAAAAGACAAATGTCCTCAGTTAAAAACCGGAAAGAAGCCTTCTGAGAAATTGCTTTGTTTTCTGTTAACTAATCTCACAGAGTTACAGCTTTCCCCTCAAGAAGCCTTTCGCTAAGACTGTTCTTGCGGAATTTGCAAAGTGATATTTGGAAGCCCATAGAGGACTATGGTGAAAAAGGAAATGTCTTCCGTTAAAAACTGGAAAGAAGCTTTCTGAGAAACTGCTTTGTCTCCTACTGAGTCATCTCACAGAGTTACAGCTTTCCCTTCAAGAAGCCTTTCGCTAACGCTGTTCGTGTGGAATTGGCAAAGAGATATTTGGAAGCCCATAGAGGGCTCTAGTGAAAAAGGAAATATCTTCTGTTAAAAACTGGAAAGAAGCTTTCTGGGAAACTGGTTTGTGTTCTGTTAATTCATCTCACAGAGTCACAGCATTCCCCTCAAGAATCCTTTCGGTAAAACTGTTCTAGTGGAATTTGCAAAGTGATATTTGGAAGCCCATAGAGGGCTATGGTGAAAAAGGAAATATCTGCCATTAAAAACTGGACAGAAACTTTCTGAGAAACTGCTTTGTGTTCTGTTATTCATCTCAGAGAGTTACAGCTTTCCCCTCAAGAAGCCTTTCGCTAAGACTGTTCTTGTGGAATTTGCAAAGTGATATTTGGAAGCCCATAGAGGGCTATAGTGAAAAAGGATATATCTTCCGTTAAAAACTGGAAAGAGCTTTCTGAGAAACTGCATTGTGTTCTGTTAATTTATCTCACAGAGTTACAGCTTTCCTCAAGAAGCCTTTCGCTAAGACTGTTCTTGTGGAATTTGCAAAGTGATATTTGGAAGCCCATAGAGGGCTATGGTGAAAAGGAAATATCTTCAGTTAAAACTGGAAAGAAGCTTTCTGAGAAACTGCTTTGTGTTCTGTTAATTCATCTCACAGAGTTACAGCTTTCCCCTCAAAGCCTTTTGCTAAGACTGTTCTTGTGGAATTTGCAAAGTGATATTTGGAAGCCCATAGAGGGCTATGGTGAAAAAGGAAATATCTTCCTTAAAAACTGGAAAGAAGCTTTCTGAGAAACTGCTTTGTGTTCTGTTAATTCATCTCACAGAGTTACAGCTTTCCCCTCAAGAAGCCTTTCGCTAAGACTGTTCTTGTGGAATTTGCAAAGTGATATTTGGAAGCCCATAGAGGGCTATGGTGAAAAGGAAATATCTTCAGTTAAAACTGGAAAGAAGCTTTCTGAGAAACTGCTTTGTGTTCTGTTAATTCATCTCACAGAGTTACAGCTTTCCCCTCAAGAAGCCTTTCGCTAAGACTGTTCTTGTGGAATTTGCAAAGTGATATTTGGAAGCCCATAGAGGCTATGGTGAAAAGGAAATATCTTCAGTTAAAAACTGGAAAGAAGCTTTCTGAGAAACTGCTTTGTGTTCTGTTAATTCATCTCACAGAGTTACAGCTTTCCCCTCAAGAAGCCTTTCTAAGACTGTTCTTGTGGAATTTGCAAAGTGATATTTGGAAGCCCATAGAGGCTATGGTGAAAAGGAAATATCTTCCGTTAAAAACTGGAAAAAAGCTTTCTGAGAAACTGCTTTGTGTTCTGTTAATTCATCTCACAGAGTTACAGCTTTCCCCTCAAGAAGCCTTTCTAAGACTGTTCTTGTGGAATTTGCAAAGTGATATTTGGAAGCCCATAGAGGGCTATGGTGAAAAGGAAATATCTTCCGTTAAAAACTGGAAAGAAGTTTTCTGAGAAACTTCTTCGTGTTCTGTTATTTCATTTCACAGAGTTACAGCTTTCCCCTCAAGAAGCCTTTCGCTAAGACTGTTCTTGTGGAATTTCCAAAGTGATATTTGGAAGCCCATAGAGGCTATGGTGAAAAGGAAATATCTTCAGTTAAAACTGGAAGAAGCTTTCTGAGAAACTGCGTTGTGTTCTGCTAATTCATCTCACAGAGTTACAGCTTTCCCCTCAAGAAGCTTTTCGATAAGTCTGGTCTTGTGGAATTTGCAAAGTGATATTTGGAAGCCCATAGAGGCTATGGTGAAAAGGAAATATCTTCCGTTAAAACTGGAAAGAAGCTTTCTGAGAAACTGCTTTGTGTTCTGTTAATTCATCTCACAGAGTTACAGCTTTCCTCAAGAAGCCTTTCACTAAGACTGTTCTTGTGGAATTTGCAAGTGATATTTGGAAGCCCCTAGAGGGCTATGGTGAAAAAAATATCTTCCGTTAAAAACTGGAAAGAAGCTTTCTGAGAAACTGCTTTGTGTTCTGTTAATTCATCTCACAGAGTTACAGCTTTCCCCTCAAGAAGCCTTTCACTAAGACTGTTCTTGTGGAATTTCAAAGTGATATTTGGAAGCCCATAGAGGCTATGGTGAAAAGGAAATATCTTCTGTTAAAAACTGGAAAGAAGCTTTCTGAGAAACTGCTTTGTGTTCTGTTAATTCATCTCACAGAGTTACAGCTTTCCTCAAGAAGCCTTTCACTAAGACTGTTCTTGTGGAATTTGCAAAGTGATATTTGGAAGCCCATAGAGGGCTATGGTGAAAAGAAATATCTTCCGTTAAAACTGGAAAGAAGCTTTCTGAGAAACTGCTTTGTGTTCTGTTAATTCATCTCACAGAGTTACAGCTTTCCTTCAAGAAGCCTTTCGCTAAGGCTGTTCTTGTGGAATTGGCAAAGTGATATTTGGAAGCCCATAGAGGGCTATGGTGAAAAGGAAATATCTTCAGTTAAAAACTGGAAAGAAGCTTTCTGAGAAACTGCTTTGTGTTCTGTTAATTCATCTCACAGAGTTACAGCTTTCCCTCAAGAAGCCTTTCGCTAAGACTGTTCTTGTGGAATTTGCAAAGTGATATTTGGAAGCCCTTAGAGGGCTATGGTGAAAAGAAATATCTTCAGTTAAAAACTGGAAAGAAGCTTTCTGAGAAACTGCTTTGTGTTCTGTTAATTCATCTCACAGAGTTACAGCTTTCCCTCAAGAAGCCTTTCGCTAAGACTGTTCTTGTGGAATTTGCAAAGTGATATTTGGAAGCCCATAGAGGGCTATGGTGAAAAGGAAATATCTTCAGTTAAAAACTGGAAAGAAGCTTTCTGAGAAACTGCTTTGTGTTCTGTTAATTCATCTCACAGAGTTACAGCTTTCCCTCAGAAGCCTTTCTCTAAGACTGTTCTTGTGGAATTTGCAAAGTGATATTTGGAAGCCCATAGAGGGCTATGGTGAAAAGGAAATATCTTCAGTTAAAAACTGGAAAGAAGCTTTCTGAGAAACTGCTTTGTGTTCTGTTAATTCATCTCACAGAGTTACAGCTTTCCCTCAAGAAGCCTTTCGCTAAGACTGTTCTTGTGGAATTGGCAAAGTGATATTTGGAAGCCCATAGAGGGCTATGGTGAAAAGGAAATATCTTCAGTTAAAAACTGGAAAGAAGCTTTCTGAGAAACTGCTTTGTGTTCTCTTAATTCATCTCACAGAGTTACAGCTTTCCCCTCAAGAAGCCTTTCGCTAAGACTGTTCTTGTGGAATTTGCAAAGTGATATTTGGAAGCCCATAGAGGGCTATGGTGAAAAAGGAAATATCTTCAGTTAAAAACTGGAAAAAGCTTTCTGAGAAACTGCTTTGTGTTCTGTTAATTCATCTCACAGAGTTACAGCTTTCCCCTCAAAGCCTTTCGCTAAGACTGTTCTTGTGGAATTTGCAAAGTGATATTTGGAAGCCCATAGAGGCTATGGTGAAAAGGAAATATCTTCGTTAAAAACTGGAAAGAAGCTTTCTGAGAAACTGCTTTGTGTTCTGTTAATTCATCTCACAGAGTTACAGCTTTTCCCTCAAGAAGCCTTTCGCTAAGGCTGTTCTTGTGGAATTGGCAAAGTGATATTTGGAAGCCCATAGAGGCTATGGTGAAAAAGGAAATATCTTCCGTTAAAAACTGGAAAGAAGCTTTCTGAGAAACTGCTTTGTGTTCTGTTAATTCATCTCACAGAGTTACAGATTTCTCCTCAAGAAGCCTGTCGATAACACTGTTCTTGAGGAATTTGCAAAGTGATATTTAGAAGCCCATAGTAGGCTATGCTGAAAAAGGAATTCTCTTCCTTTAAAAAGTGGAAAGAATCTTTCTGAGAAACGGCTTTGTGTTCTGTTAATTCATCTCACAGAGTTACAGCATTTCCCTCAAGAAGCCTTTCGCTAAGACTGTTCTTGTGGAATTTGAAAGGTGATATTTGGGAGCCAAAGGGGGCGATGGTGAAAAAGAAAATATCTTCGGTTAAAAACTGGACAGAAGCTTTCTGACAAACTGCTTTGTGTTCTGTTAATTCATCTCACAGAGTTACAGATTTCGCCTCAAGAAGCCTTTAGCTAAGACTGTTCTTGTGGAATTTGCAAAGGGATATGTGGAAGACCACAGAGGGCTATGGTGAAAAAGGAATATCCTAAGATAAAAACTGAAAAGATGCTTTCTGAGAAACTGCTTTGTGTTCTGTTAATTCATCTCACAGAGTTACAGCTTTCCTCAAGAAGCCTTTAGCTAAGACTGTTCTTGTGGAATTTGCAAAGTGATATTTGGAAGCCCATAGAGGGCTATGGTGAAAAGGAAATATCTTCCGTTAAAAACTGGAAAAAGCTTTCTGAGAAACTGCTTTGTGTTCTGTTAATTCATCTCACAGAGTTACAGCTTTCCCTCAAGAATCCTTTAGCTAAGGCTGTTCTTGTGGAATTTGCAAAGTGATATTTTGAAGCCCCTAGAAGGCTATGGTGAAAAGGAAACATCTTCAGTTAAAAACTGGAAAGAAGCTGTCTGAGAAACTGCTTTGTGTTCTGTTAATTCATCTCACAGAGTTACAGCTTTCCCTCAGAAGCCTTTCGCTAAGACTGTTCTTGTGGAATTTGCATAGTGATATTTGGAAGCCCATAGAGGCTATGGTGAAAAGGAAATATCTTCCATTAAAAACTGGAAAGAAGCTTGAGAAACTGCTTTGTGTTCTGTTAGTTCATCTCACAGAGTTACAGCTTTCCCCTCAGGAAGCCTTTCGCTAAGACTGTTCTTGTGGAATTTGGAAAGTGATATTTGGAAGCCCATAGATGGCTATGGTGAAAAGGAAATATCTTCCGTTAAAAACTGGAAAGAAGCTTTCTGAGAAACTGCTTTGTGTTCTGTTAATTCATCTCAGAGAGTTACAGCTTTTCCCTCGCTAAGACTGTTCTTGTGGAATTTGCAAAGTGATATTTGGAAGCCCATAGAGGGCTATGGTGAAAAAGAAATATCTTGTTAAAAACTGGAAAGAAGCTTTCTGAGAAACTGCTTTGTGTTCTGTTAATTCATCTCACAGAGTTACAGCTTTCCCTCAAGAAGCCTTTGCTAAGACTGTTCTTGTGGAATTGCAAAGTGATATTTGGAAGCCCATAGAGGGCTATGGTGAAAAAGAAATATCTTCCGTTAAAAACTGGAAAGAAGCTTTCTGAGAAACTGCTTTGTGTTCTGTTAATTCATCTCACAGAGTTACAGCTTTCCCTCAAGAAGCCTTTCGCTAAGACTGTTCTTGTGGAATTTGCAAAGTGATATTTGGAAGCCCATAGAGGGCTATGGTGAAAAGGAAATATCTTCGTTAAAAACTGGAAAAAAGCTTTCTGAGAAACTGCTTTGTGTTCTGTTAATTCATCTCACAGAGTTACAGCTTTCCCTCAAGAAGCCTTTCACTAAGACTGTTCTTGTGGAATTGCAAAGTGATATTTGGAAGCCCATAGAGGGCTATGGTGAAAAGGAAATATCTTCCGTTAAAAACTGGAAAGAAGCTTTCTGAGAAACTGCTTTGTGTTCTGTTAATTCATCTCACAGAGTTACAGCTTTCCCTCAAGAAGCCTTTCGCTAAGACTGTTCTTGTGGAATTTGCAAAGTGATATTTGGAAGCCCATAGAGGGCTATGGTGAAAAAGGAAATATCTTCAGTTAAAAACTGGAAAGAAGCTTTCTGAGAAACTGCTTTGTGTTCTGTTAATTCATCTCACAGAGTTACAGCTTTCCCTCAAGAAGCCTTTCGCTAAGACTGTTCTTGTGGAATTTGCAAAGTGATATTTGGAAGCCCATAGGGCTATGGTGAAAAGGAAATATCTTCAGTTAAAAACTGGAAAAAGCTTTCTGAGAAACTGCTTTGTGTTCTGTTAATTCATCTCACAGAGTTACAGCTTTCCCTCAAGAAGCCTTTAAGACTGTTCTTGTGGAATTGGCAAAGTGATATTTGGAAGCCCATAGAGGGCTATGGTGAAAAGGAAATATCTTCAGTTAAAAACTGGAAAGAAGCTTTCTGAGAAACTGCTTTGTGTTCTGTTAATTCATCTCACAGAGTTACAGCTTTCCCCTCAAAGCCTTTCACTAAGACTGTTCTTGTGGAATTTGCAAAGTGATATTTGGAAGCCCATAGAGGGCTATGGTGAAAAAGGAAATATCTTCAGTTAAAAACTGGAAAGAAGCTTTCTGAGAAACTGCTTTGTGTTCTGTTAATTCATCTCACAGTTACAGCTTTCCCCTCAGAAGCCTTTCGCTAAGACTGTTCTTGTGGAATTTGCAAAGTGATATTTGGAAGCCCATAGAGGGCTATGGTGAAAAGAAATATCTTCCGTTAAAAACTGGAAAGAAGCTTTCTGAGAAACTGCTTTGTGTTCTGTTAATTCATCTCACAGAGTTACAGCTTTCCCTCAAGAAGCCTTTCACTAAGACTGTTCTTGTGGAATTTGCAAAGTGATATTTGGAAGCCCATAGAGGCTATGGTGAAAAGGAAATATCTTCCGTTAAAAACTGGAAAGAAGCTTTCTGAGAAACTGCTTTGTGTTCTGTTAATTCATCTCACAGAGTTACAGCTTTCCCTCAAGAAGCCTTTCGCTAAGACTGTTCTTGTGGAATTTGCAAAGTGATATTTGGAAGCCCATAGAGGCTATGGTGAAAAAAAATATCTTCAGTTAAAAACTGGAAAGAAGCTTTCTGAGAAACTGCTTTGTGTTCTGTTAATTCATCTCACAGAGTTACAGCTTTCCTCAAGAAGCCTTTCGCTAAGACTGTTCTTGTGGAATTTGCAAAGTGATATTTGGAAGCCCATAGGGGCTATGGTGAAAAGGAAATATCTTCAGTTAAAAACTGGAAAGAAGCTTTCTGAGAAACTGCTTTGTGTTCTGTTAATTCATCTCACAGAGTTACAGCTTTCCCTCAAGAAGCCTTTCGCTAAGACTGTTCTTGTGGAATTTGCAAAGTGATATTTGGAAGCCCATAGGGCTATGGTGAAAAAGGAAATATCTTCCGTTAAAACTGGAAAGAAGCTTTCTGAGAAACTGCTTTGTGTTCTGTTAATTCATCTCACAGAGTTACAGCTTTCCCCTCAAAGCCTTTCGCTAAGACTGTTCTTGTGGAATTTGCAAAGTGATATTTGGAAGCCCATAGAGGCTATGGTGAAAAGGAAATATCTTCCGTTAAAACTGGAAAGAAGCTTTCTGAGAAACTGCTTTGTGTTCTGTTAATTCATCTCACAGAGTTACAGCTTTCCCCTCAAAGCCTTTCGCTAAGACTGTTCTTGTGGAATTTGCAAAGTGATATTTGGAAGCCCATAGAGGCTATGGTGAAAAGGAAATATCTTCAGTTAAAAACTGGAAAGAAGCTTTCTGAGAAACTGCTTTGTGTTCTGTTAATTCATCTCACAGAGTTACAGCTTTCCCTTCAAGAAGCCTTTCTAAGACTGTTCTTGTGGAATTTGCAAAGTGATATTTGGAAGCCCATAGAGGCTATGGTGAAAAGGAAATATCTTCAGTTAAAAACTGGAAAGAAGCTTTCTGAGAAACTGCTTTGTGTTCTGTTAATTCATCTCACAGAGTTACAGCTTTCCCCTCAGAAGCCTTTCGCTAAGACTGTTCTTGTGGAATTTGCAAAGTGATATTTGGAAGCCCATAGAGGGCTATGGTGAAAAAGGAAATATCTTCAGTTAAAAACTGGAAAGAAGCTTTCTGAGAAACTGCTTTGTGTTCTGTTAATTCATCTCACAGAGTTACAGCTTTCCCTTCAAGAAGCCTTTCACTAAGACTGTTCTTGTGGAATTTGCAAAGTGATATTTGGAAGCCCATAGAGGGCTATGGTGAAAAAAATATCTTCCGTTAAAAACTGGAAGAAGCTTTCTGAGAAACTGCTTTGTGTTCTGTTAATTCATCTCACAGAGTTACAGCTTTCCCTCAAGAAGCCTTTCACTAAGACTGTTCTTGTGGAATTTGCAAAGTGATATTTGGAAGCCCTTAGAGGGCTATGGTGAAAAAGGAAATATCTTCAGTTAAAAACTGGAAAGAAGCTTTCTGAGAAACTGCTTTGTGTTCTGTTAATTCATCTCACAGAGTTACAGCTTTCCCTCAAGAAGCCTTTCTAAGACTGTTCTTGTGGAATTTGCAAAGTGATATTTGGAAGCCCATAGAGGCTATGGTGAAAAGGAAATATCTTCCGTTAAAAACTGGAAAGAAGCTTTCTGAGAAACTGCTTTGTGTTCTGTTAATTCATCTCACAGAGTTACAGCTTTCCCTCAAGAAGCCTTTCTAAGACTGTTCTTGTGGAATTTGCAAAGTGATATTTGGAAGCCCATAGAGGGCTATGGTGAAAAAGGAAATATCTTCCGTTAAAAACTGGAAAGAAACTTTCTGAGAAACTGCTTTGTGTTCTGTTAATTCATCTCACAGAGATACAGCTTTCCCTCAAGAAGCCTTTCACTAAGACTGTTCTTGTGGAATTTGCAAAGTGATATTTGGAAGCCCATAGAGGCTATGGTGAAAAAGGAAATATCTTCCGTTAAAAACTGGAAAGAAGCTTTCTGAGAAACTGCTTTGTGTTCTGTTAATTCATCTCACAGAGTTACAGCTTTCCTCAAGAAGCCTTCGCTAAGACTGTTCTTGTGGAATTTCAAAGTGATATTTGGAAGCCCATAGGGCTATGGTGAAAAAGGAAATATCTTCTGTTAAAAACTGGAAAGAAGCTTTCTGAGAAACTGCTTTGTGTTCTGTTAATTCATCTCACAGAGTTACAGCTTTCACCTCAAGAAGCCTTTCACTAAGACTGTTCTTGTGGAATTTCAAAGTGATATTTGGAAGCCCATAGAGGGCTATGGTGAAAAAGGAAATATCTTCCGTTAAAAACAGGAAAGAAGCTTTCTGATTAACTGCTTTGTGTTCTGTTAATTCATCTCACAGAGTTACAGCTTTCCCCTCAGTAAGCCTTTCGCTAAGACTGTTCTTGTGGAATTTGCAAAGTGATATTTGGAATCCCATAGAAGGCTATGGTGAAAAAGGAAATATCTTCAGTTATAAACTGGAGAGAAGCTTTCTGAGAAACTGCTTTGTGTTCTGTTAATTCATCTCACAGAGTTACAGCTTTCCCCTCAAAGCCTTTCACTAAGACTGTTCTTGTGGAATTTGCAAAGTGATATTTGGAAGCCCATAGAGGCTTTGCTGAAAAAGGAAATATCTTCAGTTAAAAACTGAAAAGAAGCTTTCTGAGAAACTGCTTTGCATTCTGTTAATTCATCTCACAGACTTACAGCTTCCCCTCAAGAAGCCTTTCGCTAAGACTGTTATTGTGGAATTTGCAAAGTGATATTTGGAAGCCCATAGAGGCTATGGTGAAAAGGAAATATCTTCAGTTAAAAACTGGAAAGAAGCTTTCTGAGAAACTGCTTTGTGTTCTGTTAATTCATCTCACAGTTACAGCTTTCCTTCAAGAAGCCTTTCGCTAAGACTGTTCTTGTGGAATTTGCAAAGTGATATTTGGAAGCCCATAGAGGGCTATGGTGAAAAGAAATATCTTCAGTTAAAAACTGGAAAAAGCTTTCTGAGAAACTGCTTTGTGTTCTGTTAATTCATCTCACAGAGTTACAGCTTTCCCTCAAGAAGCCTTTCTCTAAGACTGTTCTTGTGGAATTTGCAAAGTGATATTTGGAAGCCCATAGGGCTATGGTGAAAAAGGAAATATCTTCAGTTAAAAACTGGAAAGAAGCTTTCTGAGAAACTGCTTTGTGTTCTGTTAATTCATCTCACAGAGTTACAGCTTTCCCCTCAAAGCCTTTCGCTAAGACTGTTCTTGTGGAATTTGCAAAGTGATATTTGGAAGCCCTAGGGCTATGGTGAAAAAGGAAATATCTTCAGTTAAAAACTGGAAAAAGCTTTCTGAGAAACTGCTTTGTGTTCTGTTAATTCATCTCACAGAGTTACAGCTTTCCCTCAAGAAGCCTTTCTCTAAGACTGTTCTTGTGGAATTTGCAAAGTGATATTTGGAAGCCCATAGAGGGCTATGGTGAAAAAGGAAATATCTTCCATTAAAAACTGGAAAGAAGCTTTCTGAGAAACTGCTTTGTGTTCTGTTAATTCATCTCACAGAGTTAAAGCTTTCCCTCTGAAGCTTTCGCTAAGACTGTTCTTGTGGAATTTGCAAAGTGATATTTGGAAGCCCATAGAGGGCTATGGTGAAAAAGGAAATATCTTCCGTTAAAAACTGGAAAGAAGCTTTCTGAGAAACTGCTTTGTGTTCTGTTAATTCATCTCAGAGTTACAGCTTTCCCTTCAAGAAGCCTTTCGCTAAGACTGTTCTTTTGGAATTTGCAAAGTGATATTTGGAAGCCCATAGAGGCTATGGTGAAAAGGAAATATCTTCAGTTAAAACTGGAAAAAGCTTTCTGAGAAACTGCTTTGTGTTCTGTTAATTCATCTCACAGAGTTACAGCTTTCCCTCAAGAAGCCTTTCGCTAAGACTGTTCTTGTGGAATTTGCAAAGTGATATTTGGAAGCCCATAGAGGGCTATGGTGAAAAAAATATCTTCAGTTAAAACTGGAAAGAAGCTTTCTGAGAAACTGCTTTGTGTTCTGTTAATTCATCTCACAGAGTTACAGCTTTCCCCTCAAAAGCCTTTCGCTAAGACTGTTCTTGTGGAATTTGCAAAGTGATATTTGGAAGCCCATAGAGGCTATGGTGAAAAGGAAATATCTTCAGTTAAAAACTGGAAAGAAGCTTTCTGAGAAACTGCTTTGTGTTCTGTTAATTCATCTCACAGAGTTACAGCTTTCCCTTCAAGAAGCCTTTCGCTAAGGCTGTTCTTGTGGAATTTGCAAAGTGATATTTGGAAGCCCATAGAGGGCTATGGTGAAAAGGAAATATCTTCCTTAAAAACTGGAAGAAGCTTTCTGAGAAACTGCTTTGTGTTCTGTTAATTCATCTCACAGAGTTACAGCTTTCCTCAAGAAGCCTTTCACTAAGACTGTTCTTGTGGAATTGCAAAGTGATATTTGGAAGCCCATAGAGGCTATGGTGAAAAGGAAATATCTTCAGTTAAAAACTGGAAAGAAGCTTTCTGAGAAACTGCTTTGTGTTCTGTTAATTCATCTCACAGAGTTACAGCTTTCCTCAAGAAGCCTTTCGCTAAGACTGTTCTTGTGGAATTTGCAAAGTGATATTTGGAAGCCCATAGAGGGCTATGGTGAAAAGGAAATATCTTCCGTTAAAAACTGGAAAAAGCTTTCTGAGAAACTGCTTTGTGTTCTGTTAATTCATCTCACAGAGTTACAGCTTTCCCTCAAGAAGCCTTTAGCTAAGACTGTTCTTGTGGAATTTGCAAAGTGATATTTGGAAGCCCATAGAGGGCTATGGTGAAAAGGAAATATCTTCCGTTAAAAACTGGAAAAGATACATTCTGAGAAACTGCTTTGTGTTCTGTTAATTCATCTCACAGAGTTACAGCTTTCCTCAAGAAGCCTTTCGCTAAGACTGTTCTTGTGGAATTTGAAAAGTGATATTTGGAAGCCCATAGAGGGCTATGGTGAAAAAAAATATCTTCTGTTAAAACTGGAAAGAAGCTGTCTGAGAAACTGCTTTGTGTTCTGTTAATTCATCTCACAGAGTTACAGCTTTCCTCAAGAAGCCTTTCTCTAAGACTGTTCTTGTGGAATTTGCAAAGTGATATTTGGAAGCCATAGAGGGCTATGGTGAAAAGGAAATATCTTCCATTAAAAACTGGAAAAGCTTTCTGAGAAACTGCTTTGTGTTCTGTTAATTCATCTCACAGTGTTACAGCTTTCCTCAAGAAGCCTTTCGCTAAGACTGTTCTTGTGGAATTTACAAAGTGATATTTGGAAGCCCATAGAGGGCTATGGTGAAAAAGGAAATATCTTCAGTTAAAAACTGGAAAGAAGCTTTCTGAGAAACTGCTTTGTGTTCTGTTAATTCATCTCACAGAGTTACAGCTTTCCCTCAAGAAGCCTTTCGCTAAGACAATTCTTGTGGAATTTGCAAAGTGATATTTGGAAGCCCATAGAGGGCTATGGTGAAAAAGGAAATATCTTCCGTTAAAAACTGGAAAGAAGCTTTCTGAGAAACTGCTTTGTGTTCTGTTAATTCATCTCACAGTGTTACAGCTTTCCCTTCAAGAAGCCTTTCGCTAAGACTGTTCTTGTGGAATTTGCAAAGTGATATTTGGAAGCCCATAGAGGGCTATGGTGAAAAAGGAAATATCTTCAGTTAAAAACTGGAAAGAAGCTTTCTGAGAAACTGCTTTGTGTTCTGTTAATTCATCTCACAGAGTTACAGCTTTCCCTCAGAAGCCTTCGCTAAGACTGTTCTTGTGGAATTTGCAAAGTGATATTTGGAAGCCCATAGAGCTATGGTGAAAAAGGAAATATCTTCCGTTAAAAACTGAAAGAAGCTTTCTGAGAAACTGCTTTGTGTTCTGTTAATTCATCTCACAGAGTTACAGCTTTCCCTCAAGAAGCCTTTCGCTAAGACTGTTCTTGTGGAATTTGCAAAGTGATATTTGGAAGCCCATAGAGGGCTATGGTGAAAAGGAAATATCTTCCGTTAAAAACTGGAAAGAAGCTTTCTGAGAAACTGCTTTGTGTTCTGTTAATTCATCTCACAGAGTTACAGCTTTCCCCTCAAAAGCCTTTCGCTAAGACTGTTCTTGTGGAATTTGCAAAGTGATATTTGGAAG
The DNA here is from genome assembly GCA_023783455.1 of Erythrocebus patas. NCBI lineage: Eukaryota > Metazoa > Chordata > Mammalia > Primates > Cercopithecidae > Erythrocebus > Erythrocebus patas. The sequence continues at coordinate 55,939 of JAKFHT010004387.1, forward strand.
CCCATAGAGGGCTATGGTGAAAAGGAAATATCTTCCGTTAAAACTGAAAGAAGCTTTCTGAGAAACTGCTTTGTGTTCTGTTAATTCATCTCAGAGTTACAGCTTTCCTTCAAGAAGCCTTTCGCTAAGACTGTTCTTGTGGAATTTGCAAAGTGATATTTGGAAGCCCATAGAGGGCTATGGTGAAAAGAAATATCTTCAGTTAAAAACTGGAAAGAAGCTTTCTGAGAAACTGCTTTGTGTTCTGTTAATTCATCTCACAGAGTTACAGCTTTCCCTCAAGAAGCCTTTCTAAGACTGTTCTTGTGGAATTGCAAAGTGATATTTGGAAGCCCATAGAGGGCTATGGTGAAAAAAATATCTTCCGTTAAAAACTGGAAAGAAGCTTTCTGAGAAACTGCTTTGTGTTCTGTTAATTCATCTCACAGTTACAGCTTTCCCCTCAAAGCCTTTCGCTAAGACTGTTCTTGTGGAATTTGCAAAGTGATATTTGGAAGCCCATAGAGGGCTATGGTGAAAAGAAATATCTTCGTTAAAAACTGGAAAGAAGCTTTCTGAGAAACTGCTTGTGTTCTGTTAATTCATCTCACAGAGTTACAGCTTTCCTCAAGAAGCCTTTCTAAGACTGTTCTTGTGGAATTTGCAAAGTGATATTTGGAAGCCCTTAGAGGACTATGGTGAAAAAGGAAATATCTTCGTTAAAAACTGGAAAGAAGCTTTCTGAGAAACTGCTTTGTGTTCTGTTAATTCATCTCACAGAGTTACAGCTTTCCCCTCAAAAGCCTTTCGCTAAGACTGTTCTTGTGGAATTTGCAAAGTGATATTTGGAAGCCCATAGAGGCTATGGTGAAAAGGAAATATCTTCCGTTAAAAACTGGAAAGAAGCTTTCTGAGAAACTGCTTTGTGTTCTGTTAATTCATCTCACAGAGTTACAGCTTTCCTTCAAGAAGCCTTTCGCTAAGGCTGTTCTTGTGGAATTTGCAAAGTGATATTTGGAAGCCCATAGAGGGCTATGGTGAAAAAGGAAATATCTTCCGTTAAAACTGAAAGAAGCTTTCTGAGAAACTGCTTTGTGTTCTGTTAATTCATCTCACAGGTTACAGCTTTCCTTCAAGAAGCCTTTTGCTAAGGCTGTTCTTGTGGAATTTGCAAATGATATTTGGAAGCCCATAGAGGCTATGGTGAAAAAGGAAATATCTTCCGTTAAAAACTGGAAAGAAGCTTTCTGAAACTGCTTTGTGTTCTGTTAATTCATCTCACAGAGTTACAGCTTTCCCTCAAGAAGCCTTTCGCTAAGACTGTTCTTGTGGAATTTGCAAAGTGATATTTGGAAGCCCATAGGGCTATGGTGAAAAAAATATCTTCCGTTAAAAACTGGAAAGAAGCTTTCTGAGAAACTGCTTTGTGTTCTGTTAATTCATCTCAGAGTTACAGCTTTCCCCTCAAAAGCCTTTCTCTAAGACTGTTCTTGTGGAATTTGCAAAGTGATATTTGGAAGCCCATAGGGCTATGGTGAAAAAAATATCTTCGTTAAAAACTGGAAAGAAGCTTTCTGAGAAACTGCTTTGTGTTCTGTTAATTCATCTCACAGAGTTACAGCTTTCCCTCAAGAAGCCTTTGCTAAGACTGTTCTTGTGGAATTTGCAAAGTGATATTTGGAAGCCCATAGAGGGCTATGGTGAAAAGGAAATATCTTCAGTTAAAAACTGGAAAGAAGCTTTCTGAGAAACTGCTTTGTGTTCTGTTAATTCATCTCACAGAGTTACAGCTTTCCCCTCAAGCCTTTCGCTAAGACTGTTCTTGTGGAATTTGCAAAGTGATATTTGGAAGCCATAGAGGGCTATGGTGAAAAAGGAAATATCTTCAGTTAAAAACTGGAAAAAGCTTTCTGAGAAACTGCTTGTGTTCTGTTAATTCATCTCACAGTTACAGCTTTCCCCTCAAAAGCCTTTCGCTAAGACTGTTCTTGTGGAATTTGCAAAGTGATATTTGGAAGCCATAGAGGGCTATGGTGAAAAGGAAATATCTTCAGTTAAAAACTGGAAGAAGCTTTCTGAGAAACTGCTTTGTGTTCTGTTAATTCATCTCACAGGTTACAGCTTTCCCCTCAAGCCTTTCGCTAAGACTGTTCTTGTGGAATTTGCAAAGTGATATTTGGAAGCCCATAGAGCTATGGTGAAAAAAATATCTTCCGTTAAAAACTGGAAGAAGCTTTCTGAGAAACTGCTTTGTGTTCTGTTAATTCATCTCACAGAGTTACAGCTTTCCCTCAAGAAGCCTTTTAAGACTGTTCTTGTGGAATTTGCAAAGTGATATTTGGAAACATGTGTCTGTGGTGAAAAGGAAATATCTTCCTTAAAAACTGGAAAGAACTTTCTGAGAAACTGCTTTGTGTTCTGTTAATTCATCTCACAGGTTACAGCTTTCCCTCAAAATTTGTTTGACTGTTCTTGTGGAATTTGCAAAGTGATATTTGGAAGCCCATAGAGGGCTATGGTGAAAAATATCTTCCGTTAAAAACTGGAAAGAACTTTCTGAGAAACTGCTTTGTGTTCTGTTAATTCATCTCACAGGTTACAGCTTTCCCTCAAGAAGCCTTTTAAGACTGTTCTTGTGGAATTTGCAAAGTGATATTTGGAAGCCCATAGAGCTATGGTGAAAAGGAAATATCTTCCTTTAAAACTGGAAAGAACTTTCTGAGAAACTGCTTTGTGTTCTGTTAATTCATCTCACAGAGTTACAGCTTTCCTCAAGAAGCCTTTCTAAGACTGTTCTTGTGGAATTTGCAAAGTGATATTTGGAAGCCCATAGAGGGCTATGGTGAAAAAGGAAATATCTTCCTTTAAAACTGGAAAAGCTTTCTGAGAAACTGCTTTGTGTTCTGTTAATTCATCTCACAGTTACAGCTTTCCCCTCAAATTCGACTCTGTTCTGTTCCATTGGTCTATATCTCTGTTTTGCAGTAAGTGTTTTGGAAGCCCTTGAGGCTATGGTGAAAAGGAATATCTTCAGTTAAAAACTGGAAAGAAGCTTTCTGAGAAACTGCTTTGTGTTCTGTTAATTCATCTCACAGTTACAGCTTTCCCCTCAAGAAGCCTTTCTAAGACTGTTCTTGTGGAATTTGCAAAGTGATATTTGGAAGCCCATAGAGGCTATGGTGAAAAGGAAATATCTTCCGTTAAAAACTGGAAAGAAGCTTTCTGAGAAACTGCTTTGTGTTCTGTTAATTCATCTCACAGGTTACAGCTTTCCTCAAGAAGCCTTTCCTAAGACTGTTCTTGTGGAATTTGCAAAGTGATATTTGGAAGCCCATAGAGGCTATGGTGAAAAGGAAATATCTTCAGTTAAAAACTGGAAGAAGCTTTCTGAGAAACTGCTTTGTGTTCTGTTAATTCATCTCACAGAGTTACAGCTTTCCTCAAGAAGCCTTTCGCTAAGACTGTTCTTGTGGAATTTGCAAAGTGATATTTGGAAGCCCATAGAGGCTATGGTGAAAAGGAAATATCTTCAGTTAAAAACTGGAAAGAAGCTTTCTGAGAAACTGCTTTGTGTTCTGTTAATTCATCTCACAGGTTACACTTTCCCTCAGAGTGGTAGAGAGGCATCCTGTCTTGTTCAGTTTCAAAGGAATTTTCCAGTACCGGTGATTTCTGCATTTTCAACTGAGGTACTGGGTTCATCTCACTGGGGAGTGCCAGGCGATCGGTGCTGGTCAGCTGCTGCAGCCCGACCAGCGAGCTGAAGCAGGCGAGGCATTGCCTCACCTGGAAAAATGGGCAAGAGGAATCCTTTTCCTAGCCAGAGAACTGAGACACACAACACCTGGAAAATCGGGTAACTCCCACCCCAAAACTGCGCTTTAAGCAAACAGGCACACCAGGAGATCATATCCCACACCTGGCGGGAGGGTCCCACACCACGGAGCCTCCCTCATTGCTAACAGCAGTCTGTGATCTACCGGCAAGGCAGCAGCGAGGCTGGGAGGCGCCCGCCATTGCTGAGGCTTAAGTAGGTAAACAAAGCTGCTGGGAAGCTCGAACTGGGTGGAGCTCACAGCAGCTCAAGGAAACCTGCCTGTCTCTGTAGACTCCACCTCTGGGGACAGGGCACAGTAAATAATAACAAAGCGCAGCAGCTCTGCAGGCATGACTCTGTCTGACAGCTTTGAAGAGAGCAGTGGATCTCCCAACACGGAGGTTGAGATCTGAGAAGGGACAGACTCCCTGCTCAAGTGGGTCCCTGACCCTGAGTAGCCTAACTGGGAGACATCCCCACTAGGGGCAGTCTGACACCCACACCTCACAGGGTGGAGTACACCCCTGAGAGGAAGCTTCCAAAGCAAGAATCAGACAGGTACACTCGCTGTTCAGAAATATTCTATCTTCTGCAGCTCTGCTGCTGATACCCAGGCAAACAGGGTCTGGAGTGGACCTCAAGCAATCTCCTACAGCTACAACCTACAGCTGAGGATCCTGACTGTTAGAAGGAAAGCTATCAAACAGGAAGGACACCTACACCAAAACCCCATCAGTACATCACCATCATCAAAGACCAGAGGCAGATAAAACCACAAAGATGGGGAAAAAGCAGGGCAGAAAAGCTGGAATTCAAAAATAGGCGCATCTCCCCGGCAAAGGGCGCAGCTCATCGCCAACAACGGATCAAAGCTGGACGGAGAATGACTTGACGAGATGAGAGAAGAAGGCTTCAGTCCATCAAATTTCTCAGAGCTAAAGGAGGAATTACGTACCAGCGCAAAGAAACTAAAAATCTTGAAAAAAGTGGAAGAATTGATGGCTAGAGTAATTAATGCAGAGAAGCTCATAAGCGAAATGAAAGAGATGAAAACCATGGCACGAGAAATACGTGACAAATGCACAAGCTTCAGTAACCGACTCGATCAACTGGAAGAAAGAATGTCAGCGATGGAGGATCAAATGAATGAAATGAAGCGAGAAGAGAAACCAAAAGAAAAAGAAGAAAAAGAAATGAACAAAGCCTGCAAGAAGTATGGGATTATGTAAAAGACCAAATCTACGTCTGATTGGGGTGCCTGAAAGTGAGGGGAAAATGGAACCAAGTTGGAAAACACTCTTCAGGATATCATCCAGGAGAACTTCCCCAACCTAGTAGGGCAGGCCAACATTCAAATCCAGGAAATACAGAGAACATACAAAGATACTCCTCGAGAAGAGCAACTCCAAGACACATAATTGCCAGATTCACCAAAGTTGAAATGAAGGAAAAAATCTTAAGGGCAGCCAGAGAAAGGTCGGGTTACCCACAAAGGAAGCCCATCAGACTAACAGCAGATCTCTCGGCAGAAACTCTTCAAGCCAGAAGAGTGGGGGCCAATATTCAACATTCTTAAAGAAAAGAATTTTAAACCCAGGATTTTATATCCAGCCAAACTAAGTTTCATAAGTGAAGGAGAAATAAAATCCTTTACAGATAAGCAAATGCTTAGATTTTGTCACCACTAGGCCTGCCTTACAAGAGACCCTGAAGGAAGCACTAAACATGGAAAGGAACAACCGGTACCAGCCATTGCAAAAACATGCCAAAATGTAAAGACCATCAAGGCTAGGAAGAAACTGCATCAACTAACGAGCAAAATAACCAGTTAATATCATAATGGCAGGATCAAGTTCACACATAACAATCTTAACCTTAAATGTAAATGGACTAAATGTTCCAATTAAGAGACACAGACTGGCAAACTGGATAAAGAGTCAAGACCCATCAGTCTGCTGTATTCAGGAGACCCATCTCACGCAGAGACATACATAGGCTCAAAATAAAGGGATGGAGGAAGATTTACCAAGCAAATGGAGAACAAAAAAAGCGGGGGTTGCAATACTAGTCTCTGATAAAACAGACTTTAAACCATCAAAGATCAAAAGAGACAAGGCCATTACATAATGGTAAAGGGATCAATTCAACAGGAAGAGCTAACTATCCTAAATATATATGCACCCAATACAGGAGCACCCAGATTCATAAAACAAGTCCTTAGAGACTTACAAAGAGACTTAGACTCCCATACAATAATAATGGGAGACTTCAACACTCCACTGTCAACATTAGACAGATCAACGAGACAGAAAGTTAACAAGGATATCCAGGAATTGAACTCATCTCTGCAGCAAGCAGACCTAATAGACATCTATAGAACTCTCCACCCCAAATCAACAGAATATACATTCTTCTCAGCACCACATCGTACTTACTCCAAAATTGACCACGTAATTGGAAGTAAAGCACTCCTCAGCAAATGTACAAGAACAGAAATTATAACAAACTGTCTCTCAGACCACAGTGCAATCAAATTAGAACTCAGGACTAAGAAACTCAATCAAAACCGCTCAACTACATGGAAACTGAACAACCTGCTCCTGAATGACTACTGGGTACATAACGAAATGAAGGCAGAAATAAAGATGTTCTTTGAAACCAATGAGAACAAAGATACAACATACCAGAATCTCTGGGACACATTTAAAGCAGTGTGTAGAGGAAATTTATAGCACTAAATGCCCACAAGAGAAAGCAGGAAAGATCTAAAATTGACACTCTAACATCGCAATTAAAAGAACTAGAGAAGCAAGAGCAAACACATTCGAAAGCTAGCAGAAGGCAAGAAATAACTAAGATCAGAGCAGAACTGAAGGAGATAGAGACACAAAAACCCTCAAAAATCAATGAATCCAGGAGTTGGTTTTGAAAAGATCAACAAAATTGACAGACCACTAGCAAGACTAATAAAGAAGAAAGAGAAAGAATCAAATCGACAATAAAAATGATAAAGGGGATATCACCACCGACCCCACAGAAATACAAACTACCATCAGAGAATACTATAAACACCTCTACGCAAATAAACTGGAAAATCTAGAAGAAATGGATAATTTCCTGGACACTTACACTCTTCCAAGACTAAACCAGGAAGAAGTTGAATCTCTGAATAGACCAATAGTAGGCTCTGAAATTGAGGCAATAATTAATAGCCTACCAACCAAAAAGTCCAGGACAGATGGATTCACAGCTGAATTCTACCAGAGGTACAAGGAGGAGCTGGTACCATTCCTTCTGAAACTATTCAATCAATAGAAAAACAGGAATCCTCCTAACTCATTTTATAGGCCAACATCATCCTGATACCAAAGCCTGGCAGAGACACAACAAAAGAGAATTTTAGACCAATATCCTGATGAACATCGATGCAAAAATCCTCAATAAAATACTGGCAAACCCGGTTCAGCAGCACATCAAAAAGCTTATCCACCATGATCAAGTGGGCTTCATCCCTGGGATGCAAGGCTGGTTCAACATTCGCAAATCAATAAACATAATCCAGCATATAAACAGAACCAAAGACAAGAACCACATCATTATCTCAATAGATGCAGAAAGGCTTTTGACAAAATTCAACAGCCCTTCATGCTAAAAAGCGCTCAATAAATTCGGTATTGATGGAGCGTACCTCAAAATCATAAGAGCTATTTGACAAACCCACAGCCAATATCATACTGAATGGGCAAAAACTGGAAAAATTCCCTTTGAAAACTGGCACAAGACAGGGATGCCCTCTCTCACCACTCCTATTCAACATAGTGTTGGAAGTTCTGGCTAGACAATCAGGCAGAGAAAGAAATCAAGGGAGTTCAGTTAGGAAAAGAAGAGTCAAATTGTCCCTGTTTGCAGACGACATGATTGTATATTTAGAAAACCCATTGTCTCAGCCCAAAATCTCCTTAAGCTGATAAGCAACTTCAGCAAAGTCTCAGGATACAAAATTAATGTGCAAAAATCACAAGCATTCTTATACACCAGTGACAGTCAAACAGAGAGCCAAATCAGGAATGAACTTCCATTCACAATTGCTTCAAAGAGAATAAAATACCTAGGAATCCAACTTACAAGGGATGTAAGGACCTCTTCAAGGAGAACTACAAACCACTGCTCAGTGAAATAAAGAGGACACAAACAAATGGAAGAACATACCATGCTCATGGATAGGAAGAATCAATATATTGAAAAATGGCCATACTGCCCAAGGTAATTTATAGATTCAATGCCATCCCCATCAAGCTACCAATGAGCTTCTTCACAGAATTGGAAAAAACTGCTTTAAAGTTCATATGGAACCAAAAGAGCCGCATCTCCAAGACAATCCTAAGTCAAAAGAACAAAGCTGGAGCATCACGCTACCTGACTTCAAACTATACTACAAGGCTACAGTAACCAAAACAGCATGGTACTGGTACCAAAACAGAGATATAGACCAATGGAACAGAACAGAGTCCTCAGAAATAATACCACACATCTACAGCCATCTGATCTTTGACAAACCTGAGAGAAACAAGAAATGGGAAAGGATTCCTATTTAATAAATGGTGCTGGGAAAATTGGCTAGCCATAAGTAGAAAGCTGAAACTGGATCCTTTCCTTACTCCTTATACGAAAATTAATTCAAGATGGATTAGAGACTTAAATGTTAGACCTAATACCATAAAAATCCTGAGGAAAACCTAGGTAGTACCATTCAGGACATAGGCATGGGCAAAGACTTCATGTCTAAAACACCAAAAAGCAACGCAGCAAAAGCCAAAATTGACAAATGGGATCTCATTAAACTAAAGAGCTTCTGCACAGCAAAAGAAACTACCATCAGAGTGAACAGGCAACCTACAGAATGGGAGAAAATTTTGCAATCTACTCATCTGACAAAGGGCTAATATCCAGAACCTACAAAGAACTCAAACAAATTTACAAGAAAAAAACAAACAACCCCATCAAAAAGTGGGCAAAGGATATGAACAGACATTTCTCAAAGAAGACATTCATACAGCCAACAGACACATGAAAAATGCTCATCATCATCACTGGCCATCAGAGAAATGCAAATCAAAACCACAATGAGATACCATCTCACACCAGTTAGAATGGCGATCATTCAAAAGTCAGGAAACAACAGGTGCTGGAGAGGATGTGGAGAAATAGGAACACTTTTACACTGTTGGTGGGATTGTAAACTAGTTCAACCATTATGGAAAACAGTATGGCGATTCCTCAAGGATCTAGAACTAGATGTACCATATGACCCAACCATCCCATTACTAGGTATATATACCAAAGGATTATAAATTATGCTGCTATAAAGACACATGCACGTATGTTTATTGCAGCACTATTCCTAATAGCAAAGACTTGGAATCAACCCAAATGTCCATCAGTGACAGATTGGATTAAGAAAATGTGGCACATATACACCATGGAATACTATGCAGCCATAAAAAGGATGAGTTTGTGTCCTTTGTAGGGACATGGATGCAGCTGAAACCATCATTCTTAGCAAACTATCACAAGAACAGAAAACCAAACACGCATGTTCTCACTCATGGGAACTGAACAATGAGATCACTTGGACTCGGGAAGAGACATCACACACACGGGGCCTATCATGGGAGGGAGGAGGGAGGGATTGCATTGGGAGTTATACCTATGTAAATGACGGGTTGATGGGTGCTGCATGCAGCACAACAACACAAGTATACATATGTAACAAACCTGCACATTGTGCACATGTACCCTACAACTTGAAGTTTAATAATAATAAATAAATTAAAAAAAAAAAATGTGTTCTGTTAATTCATCTCACAGAGTTACAGCTTTCCCCTCAAGAAGCCTTTCGCTAAGACTGTTCTTGTGGAATTTTAAAGTGATATTTGGAAGCCCTTAGCGGCTATGGTGAAAAAAGAAATATCTTCCGTTAAAAACCGAAAAGAAGCTTTCTGAGAAACTGCTTTGTGTTCTGTTAATTCATCTCAGAGAGTTAAAGCTTTCCCCTCAAGAAGCGTTTCGCTAAGACTGTTCTTGTGGAATTTGGAAACTGATATTTGGCAGTCCATAGAGGGGTATGGTGAAAAAGGAAATATCTTCCGTTAAAAACTGGAAAGAAGCTTTCTGGGAAACTGCTTTGTGTTCTGTTAATGCATTTCACAGAGTTACAGCTTTCCCTTCAAAAAGCCTTTCCCTAAGACTGTTCTTGTCTAATTTGCAAAGTGATATTTGGAAGCCCATAGAGGACTATGGTGAAAAAGGAAAAATCTTCCGATAAAAACTGGAAAGAAGCTTTCTGAGAAACTGCTTTGTGTTCTGTTAATTCATCTCACAGAGTTACAGCGTTCCCTTCAAGAAGCCTTTCGCTAAGGCAGTTCTTGGGGAATTTGCAAAGTGATACTTGGAAGCCCACAGTGGGCTATGGTGAAAAAGGGAATATCTTTCGTTAAAAACTGGAAAGAAGCTTTCTGAGAAACTGATTTGTGTTCTGTTAATTCATCTCACAGAGTTACAGCTTTCCCCTCCAGAAGCCTTTCGCTAAGGCTGTTCTTGTGAAATTTTTAAAGTGATATTTGGAAGCCCATAGAGGGCTATGGAGAAAAAGGAAATATCTTCCGTTAAAAACTGGAAAGAAGCTGTCTGAGTAACTGCTTTGTGTTCTGCTAATTCATCTCACAGCGTTACAGCGTTCTCTTCAAGAAGCCTTTCGCTAAGGCTGTTCTTGTGGAATTTGCAAAGTGATATTTTGAAGCCCTTAGAGGGCTATGGTGAAAAAGGAAATCTCTTCCGGTAAAAACTGGAAAGAAGCTTTTTGAGAAACTGCTTTGTGTTCTGTTAATTCATCTCACAGAGTTACATCTTTCCCTTCAAGAAGCCTTTCAATAAGGCTGTTCTTGTGGAATTGGCAAAGTGATATTTGGAAGCCCATAGAGGGCTATGGTGAAAAGGAAATATCTTCAGTTAAAAACTGGAAAGAAGCTTTCTGAGAAACTGCTTTGTGTTCTGTTAATTCATCTCATAGAGTTACAGCTTTCCTTCAAGAAGCCTTTCGCTAAGACTGTTCTTGTGGAATTGCAAAGTGATATTTGGAAGCCCATAGAGGGCAATGGTGAAAAAGGAAATATCTTCCGTTAAAAGTGGAAAGAAGCTTTCTGAGAAACTGCTTTGTGTTCTGTTAATTCATCTCACAGAGTTACAGCTTTCCCTTCAAGAAGCCTTTCGCTAAGGCTGTTCTTGTGGAATTGGCAAAGTGATATTTGAAGCACATAGAGGGCTATGGTGAAAAAGGGAATATCTTCTGTTAAAAAAAGGAAGGAAGCTTTCTGAGTAACTGCTTTGCGTTCTGTTAATTCATCTGACAGTGTTACAGCTTTCCCCTCAAGAAGCCTTTCGGTAAGACTGTTCTTGTGGAATTTGCAAAGTGATATTTTGAATCCCATGGAGGGCGATGGTGGAAAAGGAAATATCTTCCGTTAAAAACTGGAAAGAAGCGTTCTGAGAAACTGCTTTGTGTTCTGCTAATTCATCTCACAGAATTACATCTTTCCCTTCAAGAAGCCTTTCACTAAGGCTGTTCTTGTGGAATTTTCAAAGTGATATTTGGAAGCCCATAGAGGGCTATCGTGAAAAATAAATATCTTCCGTTAAAAACTGGAAAGAAGCTTTCTGAGAAACTGCTTTGTGTTCTGTTAATTCATCTCAGAGATTTACCGCTTTCCCTTCAAGAAGGCTTTCGCTAAGTGTGTTCTTGTGGTATTTGGAAAGTGATATTTGGAAGCCCATAGAGGCTATGGTGAAAAAGGAAATATCTTCCGTTAAAAACTGGAAAGAAGCGTTCTGAGAAACTGCTTTGTGTTCTGCTAATTCATCTCACAGAATTACATCTTTCCCTTCAAGAAGCCTTTCACTAAGGCTGTTCTTGTGGAATTTTCAAAGTGATATTTGGAAGCCCATAGAGGGCTATCGTGAAAAATAAATATCTTCCGTTAAAAACTGGAAAGAAGCTTTCTGAGAAACTGCTTTGTGTTCTGTTAATTCATCTCAGAGATTTACCGCTTTCCCTTCAAGAAGGCTTTCGCTAAGTGTGTTCTTGTGGTATTTGGAAAGTGAAATTTGAAGCCCATAGAGGGCTATGGAAAAAAAGGAAATATCTTCCGTTAAAAACTGGAAAGAGGCTTTCTGAGAAAGGGCTTTGTGTTCTTCTAATTCATCTCATAAAGTTACAACTTTCCTTCAAGAAGCCTTTCGCTAAGGCTTTTCTTGTGGAATTTGGAAACTGATATTTGGAAGCTCGTAGAGGGCTATGGCGAAAAAGGAAATATCTTAGGTTAAAAACTGGAAAGAAGCTTTCTGAGAAACCGCTTTGTGTTCTGTTAATTCAACTCACGGAGTTGCAGCTTTCCCCTCAAGAAGCCTTTCGCGAAGACTGTTCTTGTGTAATTGGCAAAGTGATCTTTGGAAGCCCGTAGAGGGCTATGGTGAAAAAGGAAATATCTACAGTTAAAAACTGGAAAGTAGCTTTCTGAGATACTTCTTTGTGTTCTGTTAATTCATCTCACAGAGTTACAGCTTTCCCTTCAAGATGCCTTTCGCTAAGGCTGTTCTTGTGGTATTTGGAAAGTGATATTTGGAAACCCATAGAGGGCTATGGAAAAAAAGGAAATATCTTCCGTTAAAAAGTGGAAAGAAGCTTTCTGAGAAAGTGCTTTGTGTTCTTCTGATTCAATTCAGAAAGTTACAACTTTCCTTCAAGAAGCCTTATGCTAAGGCTTTTCTTGTGGAATTTAGAAACTGATAATTGGAAGCCGTAGATGGTTATGGTGAAAAAGGAAATATCTACAGTTAAAAACTGGAAAGAAGCTTTCTGAGAAACTGCTTTGTGTTCTGTTAATTCAACTCACGGAGTTGCAGCTTTCCCCTCAAGAAGCCTTTCGCGAAGACTGTTCTTGTGTAATTGGCATAGTGATATTTGGAAGCCCTTTGAGGGCTATGGTGAAAAAGGAAATATCTTCAGTTAAAACCTGGAAAGAAGCTTTCTGAGAAACTGCTTTGTGTTCTGTTAATTCATCCCACAGAGTTACACCTTTCCCCTCAAGAAGCCTTTCGCTGAGACTGTTCTGGTGGAATTTGCAAAGTGATATTTGGAAGCCCATAGAAGGCTTTGTGGAAAAAGGAAATATCTTCCGTTAAAAACTGGAAAGAAGCTTTCTGGGAAACTGCTTGGTGTTCTCTTAATGCATCTCACAGAGTTACAGCTTTCCTTCAAGAAGCCTTCGCTAAGACTGTTCTTGTGTAATTGGCATAGTGATATTTGGAAGCCCTTTGAGGGCTATGGTGAAAAAGGAAATATCTTCAGTTAAAACCTGGAAAGAAGCTTTCTGAGAAACTGCTTTGTGTTCTGTTAATTCATCCCACAGAGTTACACCTTTCCCCTCAAGAAGCCTTTCGCTGAGACTGTTCTGGTGGAATTTGCAAAGTGATATTTGGAAGCCCATAGAAGGCTTTGTGGAAAAAGGAAATATCTTCCGTTAAAAACTGGAAAGAAGCTTTCTGGGAAACTGCTTGGTGTTCTCTTAATGCATCTCACAGAGTTACAGCTTTCCCTTCAAGAAGGCTTTCGCTAAGGCTGTTCTTGTTGAATATAAAAAGTGATATTTGGAAGCCCATAGAAGTCTATGGTGAAAAAGGAAACATCTTCCGTTAAAAACTGGAAAGAAGCTTTCTGAGAAAGTTCTTTGTGTTGTTCTAATTCATCTCACACAGTTACAACTTTCCTTTCAAGAAGTGATTCGCTAAGGCTTTGCTTGTGTAATTTGCAAAGTGATATTTGGAAGCCCATAGAGGGCTATGGTGAAAATGAAAATATCTTCCGTTAAAAACGGGAAAGAAGCTTTCTGAGGAATTGCTTTGTGTTCTGTTAATTCATCTCAGAGAGTTACATGTTTTCTTTCAAGAAGCATTTCGCTAACGCTGTTCTTGTGGAATTTGGAAAGTGATATTTGGAAGCCCATAGAGCGCTATGGTGAAAAAGGAAATATCTTCCGTTAAAAACTGGAAAGAAGCTTTCTGGAAAACTGCTTTCTGTTCTCTTAATTCATCTCACACAGTTACAGCTTTCGCCTCAAGAAGTCTTTCCCTATGACTGTTCTTGTGGAATTTGGAAAGTGGTATTTGGAAGCCCATAGAGGGCTATGGTGAAAAAGGAAATATCTTCAGTTTAAAACTGGAAAGAAGCTTTCTGAGAAACTGCTTTGTGTTCTGTTAATTCATCTCACAGAGTTACGCCTTTCCCTTCAAAGAACCTTTCGCTAAGGCTGTTCTTGTGGAATTGGCAAATTCATATTTGTAAGCCCATAGAAAGCTATGGTGAAAAAGGAAATATCTTCCGTTGAAAACTGGAAAGAACCTTTCTGAGAAACTGTTTTGTGTTGTGTTAATTCATCTCACAGATTTACAGCTTTCCGCTCAAGAAGCCTTTCGCTAGTACTGTTCTTTTGGAATTTGCAAACTGATATTTGGAAGCCCATAGTGGGCTATTGTGAAAAAGGAAATATCTCACGTTAAAAACTGGAAAGAAGCTTTCTGAGAGACTGCTTTGTGTTTTGTTAATTCATCTCACAGAGTTACAGCTTTCCGCTCAAGAAACCTTTCGATAAGGCTGTTCTTGTGTAATTGGCAAAGTGATATTTGGAAGCCCTTAGAAATCTATGGTGAAAACGGAAATATCTTCCGTTAAAAACTGAAACAAGCTTTCTGGAAAACTGCTTTCTGTTCTCTTAATTCATCTCACAGAGTTGCAGCTACTCAAGAAGTCTTTCCCTAAGACTGTTCTTGTGGAATTTGCAAAGTGGTATTTGGAAGCCCATAGAGGGCTATGGTGAAAAAGGAAATATCTTCCGTTAAAAACTGTATAGAAGCTTTCTGAGAAACTGCTTTGTGTTTTTTTAATTCATCTCACAGAGTTACAGCTTTCCCCTCAAGAGTCCTTTCGCTAAGACTGTTCTTGTGGAATTTGCAAAGTGATATTTGGAAGCCCATAGAGGGCTATGGTGAAAAAGAAACTATCTTCAGTAAAAAACTTTAAAGAAGCTTTCTGAGAAAGTGCTTTGAAGTCTGCTAATTCATATTACAGAGTTACACCTTTCCTCTCAAGAAGCCTTTCGCTGAGACTGTTCTTGTGGAATTTTTAAAGTGATATTTGGAAACTTATAGAGGGCTATGGTGAAAAAGGAAATATCATCAGTTAAAAACTGGAAAGAAGCTTTCTGAGAAACTGCTTTGTGTTCTCTTATTTCATCTCACAGAGTTACATCTATCCCTTCAAGAAGCCTTTCGCTAAGGCTGTTCTTCTGGAAGTGGCAAAGTGATATTTGGAAGCCCATAGAGGGCTATGGTGAAAAAGGAAATACCTTCCGTTGAAAACTGGAAAGAAGATTCTGAGAAACTGCTTTGTGTTCTGTTAATTCATCTCACAGAGGTACATCTTTCCTTTCAAGAAGCCTTTCGCTAAGGTTGTTCTTGTGGAATTGGCAAAGTGATATTTGGAAGCCCTTAGAGTGCTATGGTGAAAAAGGAAATATCTTCCGTTAAAAACTGGAAAGAAGCTTTCTGAGAAACTGCTTTGTGTTCAGTTAATTCATCTCACCGAGTTACTGCTTTACCCTCAAGAAGCTTTTCGGTAAGACTCTTCTTGTGGAATTTGCAAAGTGATATTTGGAAGCCCATAGAGGGCTATGGTGTAAAAGGAAATATCTTCCGTTAAAATCTGGAAAGAAGCTTTCTGAGAAACTGCTTTGTGTTCTGTTAATTCATCTCACAGAGTTACATCTTTAGATTCAAGAAGTCTTTCGCTAAGGCTGTTCTTGTCGAATTGGAAAAGTGATATTTGTAATCCCATAGAGGGCTATGGTGAAAAAGGAAATATCTTCCGTTAAAAACTGGAAAGAAGCTTTCTGAGAAACTGCTTTGTGTTCTGTTAATTCATCTCACAGAGTTACAGCTTCTCTTCAAGAAGCCTTTCGCTAAGGCTGTTCTTGTGGAAGTGGCAACGTGATATTTGGAAACCCATAGAGGGCTATGGTTAAAAAGGAAATAATCCGTTAAAAACTGGAAAGAAGGTTTCTGAGAAACTGCTCTGTGTTCTGTTAATTCATCTCACAGACTACATCTTTCCCTTTGAGAAGCCTTTCGCTAAGGCTGTTCTTGTGGGAGAGGCAAAGTGATATTTGGAAGCCCATAGAGGGCTATGGTGAAAAAGGAAATATCTTCCGTTAAAAACTGGAAAGAAGCTTTCTGAGAAAGTGCTTTGTGTTCTGTCAATTCATCTCACAGAGTTACAGCGTTCCCCTCAAGAAGCCTTTCGCTAAAACTGTTCTTGTCGAATTTTCAAAGTGATATTTGGAAGCCCATAGAGGGCTATGGTGAAAAGGAAATATCTTCCGTTAAAACTGGAAAGAAGCTTGAGAAACTGCTTTGTGTTCTGTTAATTCATTTCACAGAGTTACATGTTTCCTTCAAGAAGCCTTTCGATAAGGCTGTTCTTGTGGAAGTGGTAACGTGATATTTGGAAGCCCATAGAGGGCTATGGAGAAAAAGGAAATATCTTCCGTTAAAACTGGAAAGATGATTTCTGAGAAACTGCTTTGTGTTCTCTTAATTCATCTCACAGAGTTAGAGCTTTCCTTTGAGGAACCTTTGGCTAAGACTGTTTTGTGGAATTGGCAAAGTGATATTTGGAAGCCCTTAGAGGGCTACGGTGAAAAGGAAACATCTTCCGTTAAAATCTGGAAAGAAGCTTTCTGAGAAACTGCTTTGTGTTCTGTTAATTCATCTCACAGAGTTACATCTTTCCCTTCAAGAAGACTTTCGATAAGGCTGTTCTTGTAGAATTGGCAAAGTGATATTTGGAAGCGCATAGAGGTCTATGGTTAAAAAGGAAATACCCTCTGTTAAAAACTGGAAAGAAGCTTTCTGAGAAACTGCTTTGTGTTCTGTTAATTCATCTCACAGAGTTACATCTTTCCCTTCAAGCAGCCTTTCGCTAAGGCTGTCATTGTCGAATTGGCAAAGTGATATTTGGAAGCCCATAGAGGGCTATGGTGAAAAAGGAAATATCTTCCGTTAAAAACCGGAAAGAAGCTTTCTTAGAGATTGCTTTGTGTTCTGTTAATTCATCTCACAGAGTTACATCTTTCCCTTCAAGAAGCCTTTCGCTCAGGCTGTTCTTGTGGAATTGGCAAAGTGATATTTGGAAACCCATAGAGGGCTATGGTGAAAAAGGAAATATCTTCCGTTAAAACTGGAAAGAAGCTCTCTGAGAAACTGCTCTGTGTTCTGTTAATTCATCTCACAGAGTTACATCTTTCCCTGAAGAAGACTTTCGCTAAGACGGTTCTTGTGGAATTTGCAAAGTGATATTTGGAAGCCCATAGTGGGCTATGGTCTTAAAGGAAATAACTTCCGTTATAATCTGGAAAGAAGCTTTCCGAGAAACTGCTTTGTGCTCTGTTAATTCATCTCACAGAGTTACATCTTTCCTTCATGAAGCCTTTCGCTAAGGCTGTTCTTGTGGAAGTGGCAAAGTGATATTTGGAAGCCATAGAGGCTATGGTGAAAAGGAAATATCTTCCGTTAAAAACTGGAAAGAAGCTTTCTGAGAAAGTGCTTTGTGTTCTGTCAATTCATCTCACAGAGTTAAAGCTTTCCTTAAGAAGCCTTTCGCTAAGACTGTTCCTGTCGAATTTTCAAAGTGATATTTGGAAGCCCATAGAGGGCTATGGTGAAAAGGAAATATCTTCCGTTAAAAACTGGAAAGAAGCTTTCTGAGAAACTGCTTTGTGTTGTGTTAATTCATCTCACAGAGTTACATCTTTCCCTTCAAGAAGCCTTTCGCTAAGGCTGTTCTTGTGGAAGTGACAAAGTGATATTTGGAAGCCCATAGAGGGCTATGGTGAAAAAGGATATACCTTCTTTTAAAAACTGAAAGGGAAGCTTTCTGAGAAACTGCTTTGTGTCCTGTTAATTCATGTCACAGATTTACAGCTTTCCCTTCAAGAAGCCTTTCGCTAAGGCTGTTCTTGTGGAAGTGGCAAAGTGATATTTGGAAGCCCATAGAGGGCTATGGTGAAAAAGGAAATATCTTCCGTTACAAACTGCAAAGAAGCCTTCTGAGAAACTGCTTTGTGTTCTCTTAATTCATCTCACAGAATTACATCTTTCCCTTCAATAAACCTTTCGCTAAGGCTGTTCTTGTGGAATTTTCAAAGTGGTATTTGGAAGCTCATAGAGGGCTATGGTGAAAAAGTAAATATCTTCTGTTAAAAACTGGAAAGAAGTTTTCTGAGAAACTGCTTTGTGTTCCCTTAATTCATCTCACAGAGTTACATCTTTCCCTTCAAGAAGCCTTTTTCTAAGGCTCTTCTTGTGGAATTTGCAAAGTGATATTTTGAAGCCCATAGAGGACTATGGTGAAAAAGGAAATATCTTACGTTAAAAAATGGAAAGAAACTTTCTTAGAATCTTCTTTGTGTTCTGTTAATTCATCTCACAGAGTTACACCTTTCCCCTCAAGAAGCCTTTCGCTGAGACTGTTCTGGTGCAATTTGCAAAGTGATATTTGGAAGCCCATAGAAGGCTTTGTGGAAAAAGGAAATATCTTCCGTTAAAACTGGAAAGAAGCTTTCTGGGAAACTGCTTGGTGTTCTCTTAATGCATCTCACAGAGTTACAGCTTTCCCTTCAAGAAGGCTTTCGCTAAGGCTGTTCTTGTTGAATATAAAAAGTGATATTTG
Source organism: Erythrocebus patas (assembly GCA_023783455.1). NCBI lineage: Eukaryota > Metazoa > Chordata > Mammalia > Primates > Cercopithecidae > Erythrocebus > Erythrocebus patas. Next base: position 74,571 of record JAKFHT010004387.1, read on the forward strand.
GAAGCCCATAGAAGTCTATGGTGAAAAGGAAACATCTTCCGTTAAAAACTGGAAAGAAGCTTTCTGAGAAAGTTCTTTGTGTTGTTCTAATTCATCTCACACAGTTACAACTTTCCTTTCAAGAAGTGATTCGCTAAGGCTTTGCTTGTGTAATTTGCAAAGTGATATTTGGAAGCCCATAGAGGGCTATGGTGAAAATGAAAATATCTTCCGTTAAAAACGGGAAAGAAGCTTTCTGAGGAATTGCTTTGTGTTCTGTTAATTCATCTCAGAGAGTTACATGTTTTCTTTCAAGAAGCATTTCGCTAACGCTGTTCTTGTGGAATTTGGAAAGTGATATTTGGAAGCCCATAGAGCGCTATGGTGAAAAAGGAAATATCTTCCGTTAAAAACTGGAAAGAAGCTTTCTGGAAAACTGCTTTCTGTTCTCTTAATTCATCTCACACAGTTACAGCTTTCGCCTCAAGAAGCCTTTCACTAAGACTGTTCTTGTGGAATTTGGAAAGTGGTATTTGGAAGCCCATAGAGGGCTATGGTGAAAAAGGAAATATCTTCAGTTTAAAACTGGAAAGAAGCTTTCTGAGAAACTGCTTTGTGTTCTGTTAATTCATCTCACAGAGTTACGCCTTTCCCTTCAAAGAACCTTTCGCTAAGGCTGTTCTTGTGGAATTGGCAAATTCATATTTGTAAGCCCATAGAAAGCTATGGTGAAAAGGAAACATCTTCCGTTAAAAACTGGAAAGAACCTTTCTGAGAAACTGTTTTGTGTTGTGTTAATTCATCTCACAGATTTACAGCTTTCCGCTCAAGAAGCCTTTCGCTAGTACTGTTCTTTTGGAATTTGCAAACTGATATTTGGAAGCCCATAGTGGGCTATTGTGAAAAAGGAAATATCTCACGTTAAAAACTGGAAAGAAGCTTTCTGAGAGACTGCTTTGTGTTTTGTTAATTCATCTCACAGAGTTACAGCTTTCCGCTCAAGAAACCTTTCGATAAGGCTGTTCTTGTGTAATTGGCAAAGTGATATTTGGAAGCCCTTAGAAATCTATGGTGAAAACGGAAATATCTTCCGTTAAAAACTGGAAACAAGCTTTCTGGAAAACTGCTTTCTGTTCTCTTAATTCATCTCACAGAGTTGCAGCTTTCGCCTCAAGAAGTCTTTCCCTAAGACTGTTCTTGTGGAATTTGCAAAGTGGTATTTGGAAGCCCATAGAGGGCTATGGTGAAAAAGGAAATATCTTCCGTTAAAAACTGTATAGAAGCTTTCTGAGAAACTGCTTTGTGTTTTTAATTCATCTCACAGAGTTACAGCTTTCCTCAAGAGTCCTTTCGCTAAGACTGTTCTTGTGGAATTTGCAAAGTGATATTTGGAAGCCCATAGAGGGCTATGGTGAAAAAGAAACTATCTTCAGTAAAAAACTTTAAAGAAGCTTTCTGAGAAAGTGCTTTGAAGTCTGCTAATTCATATTACAGAGTTACACCTTTCCTCTCAAGAAGCCTTCGCTGAGACTGTTCTTGTGGAATTTTTAAAGTGATATTTGGAAACTTATAGAGGGCTATGGTGAAAAGGAAATATCATCAGTTAAAACTGGAAAGAAGCTTGAGAAACTGCTTTGTGTTCTCTTATTTCATCTCACAGAGTTACATCTATCCCTTCAAGAAGCCTTTCACTAAGGCTGTTCTTCTGGAAGTGGCAAAGTGATATTTGGAAGCCCATAGAGGGCTATGGTGAAAAGGAAATACCTTCCGTTAAAACTGGAAAGATGATTCTGAGAAACTGCTTTGTGTTCTGTTAATTCATCTCACAGAGGTACATCTTTCCTTTCAAGAAGCCTTTCGCTAAGGTTGTTCTTGTGGAATTGGCAAAGTGATATTTGGAAGCCCTTAGAGTGCTATGGTGAAAAAGGAAATATCTTCCGTTAAAAACTGGAAAGAAGCTTGAGAAACTGCTTTGTGTTCAGTTAATTCATCTCACCGAGTTACTGCTTTACCCTCAAGAAGCTTTTCGGTAAGACTCTTCTTGTGGAATTTGCAAAGTGATATTTGGAAGCCCATAGAGGGCTATGGTGTAAAAGGAAATATCTTCCGTTAAAATCTGGAAAGAAGCTTTCTGAGAAACTGCTTTGTGTTCTGTTAATTCATCTCACAGAGTTACATCTTTAGATTCAAGAAGTCTTCGCTAAGGCTGTTCTTGTCGAATTGGAAAAGTGATATTTGTAATCCCATAGAGGGCTATGGTGAAAAGGAAATATCTTCCGTTAAAAACTGGAAAGAAGCTTGAGAAACTGCTTTGTGTTCTGTTAATTCATCTCACAGAGTTACAGCTTCTCTTCAAGAAGCCTTTCGCTAAGGCTGTTCTTGTGGAAGTGGCAACGTGATATTTGGAAACCCATAGAGGGCTATGGTTAAAAGGAAATAATCCGTTAAAAACTGGAAAGAAGGTTTCTGAGAAACTGCTCTGTGTTCTGTTAATTCATCTCACAGACTACATCTTTCCCTTTGAGAAGCCTTCGCTAAGGTTGTTCTTGTGGAATTGGCAAAGTGATATTTGGAAGCCCTTAGAGTGCTATGGTGAAAAGGAAATATCTTCCGTTAAAAACTGGAAAGAACCTTTCTGAGAAACTGCTTTGTGTTCAGTTAATTCATCTCACCGAGTTACTGCTTTACCCTCAAGAAGCTTTTCGGTAAGACTCTTCTTGTGGAATTTGCAAAGTGATATTTGGAAGCCCATAGAGGGCTATGGTGTAAAAGGAAATATCTTCCGTTAAAATCTGGAAAGAAGCTTTCTGAGAAACTGCTTTGTGTTCTGTTAATTCATCTCACAGAGTTACATCTTTAGATTCAAGAAGTCTTCGCTAAGGCTGTTCTTGTCGAATTGGAAAAGTGATATTTGTAATCCCATAGAGGGCTATGGTGAAAAGGAAATATCTTCCGTTAAAAACTGGAAAGAAGCTTGAGAAACTGCTTTGTGTTCTGTTAATTCATCTCACAGAGTTACAGCTTCTCTTCAAGAAGCCTTTCGCTAAGGCTGTTCTTGTGGAAGTGGCAACGTGATATTTGGAAACCCATAGAGGGCTATGGTTAAAAGGAAATAATCCGTTAAAAACTGGAAAGAAGGTTTCTGAGAAACTGCTCTGTGTTCTGTTAATTCATCTCACAGACTACATCTTTCCCTTTGAGAAGCCTTTCGCTAAGGCTGTTCTTGTGGGAGAGGCAAAGTGATATTTGGAAGCCCATAGAGGGCTATGGTGAAAAGGAAATATCTTCCGTTAAAAACTGGAAAGAAGCTTTCTGAGAAAGTGCTTTGTGTTCTGTCAATTCATCTCACAGAGTTACAGCGTTCCCCTCAAGAAGCCTTTCGCTAAAACTGTTCTTGTCGAATTTTCAAAGTGATATTTGGAAGCCCATAGAGGGCTATGGTGAAAAAGGAAATATCTTCCGTTAAAAACTGGAAAGAAGCTTTCTGAGAAACTGCTTTGTGTTCTGTTAATTCATTTCACAGAGTTACATGTTTCCCTTCAAGAAGCCTTTCGATAAGGCTGTTCTTGTGGAAGTGGTAACGTGATATTTGGAAGCCCATAGAGGGCTATGGAGAAAAAGGAAATATCTTCCGTTAAAAACTGGAAAGATGATTTCTGAGAAACTGCTTTGTGTTCTCTTAATTCATCTCACAGAGTTAGAGCTTTCCCTTTGAGGAACCTTTGGCTAAGACTGTTTTGTGGAATTGGCAAAGTGATATTTGGAAGCCCTTAGAGGGCTACGGTGAAAAAGGAAACATCTTCCGTTAAAATCTGGAAAGAAGCTTTCTGAGAAACTGCTTTGTGTTCTGTTAATTCATCTCACAGAGTTACATCTTTCCCTTCAAGAAGACTTTCGATAAGGCTGTTCTTGTAGAATTGGCAAAGTGATATTTGGAAGCGCATAGAGGTCTATGGTTAAAAAGGAAATACCCTCTGTTAAAAACTGGAAAGAAGCTTTCTGAGAAACTGCTTTGTGTTCTGTTAATTCATCTCACAGAGTTACATCTTTCCCTTCAAGCAGCCTTTCGCTAAGGCTGTCATTGTCGAATTGGCAAAGTGATATTTGGAAGCCCATAGAGGGCTATGGTGAAAAAGGAAATATCTTCCGTTAAAAACGGGAAAGAAGCTTTCTTAGAGATTGCTTTGTGTTCTGTTAATTCATCTCACAGAGTTACATCTTTCCCTTCAAGAAGCCTTTCGCTCAGGCTGTTCTTGTGGAATTGGCAAAGTGATATTTGGAAACCCATAGAGGGCTATGGTGAAAAAGGAAATATCTTCCGTTAAAAACTGGAAAGAAGCTCTCTGAGAAACTGCTTTGCGTTCTGATACTTCATCTCACAGAGTTACATCTTTCCCCTGAAGAAGACTTTCGCTAAGACGGTTCTTGTGGAATTTGCAAAGTGATATTTGGAAGCCCATAGTGGGCTATGGTCTTAAAGGAAATAACTTCCGTTATAATCTGGAAAGAAGCTTTCCGAGAAACTGCTTTGTGCTCTGTTAATTCATCTCACAGAGTTACATCTTTCCCTTCATGAAGCCTTTCGCTAAGGCTGTTCTTGCGGAAGTGGCAAAGTGATATTTGGAAGCCATAGAGGGCTATGGTGAAAAAGGAAATATCTTCCGTTAAAAACTGGAAAGAAGCTTTCTGAGAAAGTGCTTTGTGTTCTGTCAATTCATCTCACAGAGTTAAAGCTTTCCCCTTAAGAAGCCTTTCGCTAAGACTGTTCCTGTCGAATTTTCAAAGTGATATTTGGAAGCCCATAGAGGGCTATGGTGAAAAAGGAAATATCTTCCGTTAAAAACTGGAAAGAAGCTTTCTGAGAAACTGCTTTGTGTTGTGTTAATTCATCTCACAGAGTTACATCTTTCCCTTCAAGAAGCCTTTCGCTAAGGCTGTTCTTGTGGAAGTGACAAAGTGATATTTGGAAGCCCATAGAGGGCTATGGTGAAAAAGGATATACCTTCTTTTAAAAACTGAAAGGGAAGCTTTCTGAGAAACTGCTTTGTGTCCTGTTAATTCATGTCACAGATTTACAGCTTTCCCTTCAAGAAGCCTTTCGCTAAGGCTGTTCTTGTGGAAGTGGCAAAGTGATATTTGGAAGCCCATAGAGGGCTATGGTGAAAAAGGAAATATCTTCCGTTACAAACTGCAAAGAAGCCTTCTGAGAAACTGCTTTGTGTTCTCTTAATTCATCTCACAGAATTACATCTTTCCCTTCAATAAACCTTTCGCTAAGGCTGTTCTTGTGGAATTTTCAAAGTGGTATTTGGAAGCTCATAGAGGGCTATGGTGAAAAAGTAAATATCTTCTGTTAAAAACTGGAAAGAAGTTTTCTGAGAAACTGCTTTGTGTTCCCTTAATTCATCTCACAGAGTTACATCTTTCCCTTCAAGAAGCCTTTTTCTAAGGCTCTTCTTGTGGAATTTGCAAAGTGATATTTTGAAGCCCATAGAGGACTATGGTGAAAAAGGAAATATCTTACGTTAAAAAATGGAAAGAAACTTTCTTAGAATCTTCTTTGTGTTCTGTTAATTCATCTCACAGAGTTACACCTTTCCCCTCAAGAAGCCTTTCGCTGAGACTGTTCTGGTGCAATTTGCAAAGTGATATTTGGAAGCCCATAGAAGGCTTTGTGGAAAAAGGAAATATCTTCCGTTAAAAACTGGAAAGAAGCTTTCTGGGAAACTGCTTGGTGTTCTCTTAATGCATCTCACAGAGTTACAGCTTTCCCTTCAAGAAGGCTTTCGCTAAGGCTGTTCTTGTTGAATATAAAAAGTGATATTTGGAAGCCCATAGAAGTCTATGGTGAAAAAGGAAACATCTTCCGTTAAAAACTGGAAAGAAGCTTTCTGAGAAAGTTCTTTGTGTTGTTCTAATTCATCTCACACAGTTACAACTTTCCTTTCAAGAAGTGATTCGCTAAGGCTTTGCTTGTGTAATTTGCAAAGTGATATTTGGAAGCCCATAGAGGGCTATGGTGAAAATGAAAATATCTTCCGTTAAAAACTGAAAGAAGCTTTCTGAGGAATTGCTTTGTGTTCTGTTAATTCATCTCAGAGAGTTACATGTTTTCTTTCAAGAAGCATTTCGCTAACGCTGTTCTTGTGGAATTTGGAAAGTGATATTTGGAAGCCCATAGAGCTATGGTGAAAAGGAAATATCTTCCGTTAAAAACTGGAAAGAAGCTTTCTGGAAAACTGCTTTCTGTTCTCTTAATTCATCTCACACAGTTACAGCTTTCCGCTCAAGAAGCCTTTCACTAAGACTGTTCTTGTGGAATTTGGAAAGTGGTATTTGGAAGCCCATAGAGGGCTATGGTGAAAAGGAAATATCTTCAGTTTAAAACTGGAAAGAAGCTTTCTGAGAAACTGCTTTGTGTTCTGTTAATTCATCTCACAGAGTTACGCCTTTCCTTCAAAGAACCTTTCGCTAAGGCTGTTCTTGTGGAATTGGCAAATTCATATTTGTAAGCCCATAGAAAGCTATGGTGAAAAGGAAATATCTTCCGTTGAAAACTGGAAAGAACCTTTCTGAGAAACTGTTTTGTGTTGTGTTAATTCATCTCACAGATTTACAGCTTTCTCAAGAAGCCTTCGCTAAGACTGTTCTTGTGGAATTTGCAAACTGATATTTGGAAGCCCATAGTGGGCTATTGTGAAAAAGGAAATATCTCACGTTAAAAACTGGAAAGAAGCTTTCTGAGAGACTGCTTTGTGTTTTGTTAATTCATCTCACAGAGTTACAGCTTTCCGCTCAAGAAACCTTTCGATAAGGCTGTTCTTGTGTAATTGGCAAAGTGATATTTGGAAGCCCTTAGAAATCTATGGTGAAAACGGAAATATCTTCCGTTAAAAACTGGAAACAAGCTTTCTGGAAAACTGCTTTCTGTTCTCTTAATTCATCTCACAGAGTTGCAGCTTTCGCCTCAAGAAGTCTTTCCCTAAGACTGTTCTTGTGGAATTTGCAAAGTGGTATTTGGAAGCCCATAGAGGGCTATGGTGAAAAAGGAAATATCTTCCGTTAAAAACTGTATAGAAGCTTTCTGAGAAACTGCTTTGTGTTTTTTTAATTCATCTCACAGAGTTACAGCTTTCCCCTCAAGAGTCCTTTCGCTAAGACTGTTCTTGTGGAATTTGCAAAGTGATATTTGGAAGCCCATAGAGGGCTATGGTGAAAAAGAAACTATCTTCAGTAAAAAACTTTAAAGAAGCTTTCTGAGAAAGTGCTTTGAAGTCTGCTAATTCATATTACAGAGTTACACCTTTCCTCTCAAGAAGCCTTTCGCTGAGACTGTTCTTGTGGAATTTTCAAAGTGGTATTTGGAAGCTCATAGAGGGCTATGGTGAAAAGGAAATATCATCAGTTAAAACTGGAAAGAAGCTTGAGAAACTGCTTTGTGTTCTCTTATTTCATCTCACAGAGTTACATCTATCCCTTCAAGAAGCCTTTCACTAAGGCTGTTCTTCTGGAAGTGGCAAAGTGATATTTGGAAGCCCATAGAGGGCTATGGTGAAAAAGGAAATACCTTCCGTTAAAAACTGGAAAGATGATTCTGAGAAACTGCTTTGTGTTCTGTTAATTCATCTCACAGAGGTACATCTTTCCTTTCAAGAAGCCTTTCGCTAAGGTTGTTCTTGTGGAATTGGCAAAGTGATATTTGGAAGCCCTTAGAGTGCTATGGTGAAAAAGGAAATATCTTCCGTTAAAAACTGGAAAGAAGCTTGAGAAACTGCTTTGTGTTCAGTTAATTCATCTCACCGAGTTACTGCTTTACCCTCAAGAAGCTTTTCGGTAAGACTCTTCTTGTGGAATTTGCAAAGTGATATTTGGAAGCCCATAGAGAGCTATGGTGTAAAAGGAAATATCTTCCGTTAAAATCTGGAAAGAAGCTTTCTGAGAAACTGCTTTGTGTTCTGTTAATTCATCTCACAGAGTTACATCTTTAGATTCAAGAAGTCTTTCGCTAAGGCTGTTCTTGTCGAATTGGAAAAGTGATATTTGTAATCCCATAGAGGGCTATGGTGAAAAAGGAAATATCTTCCGTTAAAAACTGGAAAGAAGCTTTCTGAGAAACTGCTTTGTGTTCTGTTAATTCATCTCACAGAGTTACAGCTTCTCTTCAAGAAGCCTTTCGCTAAGGCTGTTCTTGTGGAAGTGGCAACGTGATATTTGGAAACCCATAGAGGGCTATGGTTAAAAGGAAATAATCCGTTAAAAACTGGAAAGAAGGTTTCTGAGAAACTGCTCTGTGTTCTGTTAATTCATCTCACAGACTACATCTTTCCCTTTGAGAAGCCTTTCGCTAAGGCTGTTCTTGTGGGAGAGGCAAAGTGATATTTGGAAGCCCATAGAGGGCTATGGTGAAAAAGGAAATATCTTCCGTTAAAAACTGGAAAGAAGCTTTCTGAGAAAGTGCTTTGTGTTCTGTCAATTCATCTCACAGAGTTACAGCGTTCCCCTCAAGAAGCCTTTCGCTAAAACTGTTCTTGTCGAATTTTCAAAGTGATATTTGGAAGCCCATAGAGGGCTATGGTGAAAAAGGAAATATCTTCCGTTAAAAACTGGAAAGAAGCTTTCTGAGAAACTGCTTTGTGTTCTGTTAATTCATTTCACAGAGTTACATGTTTCCCTTCAAGAAGCCTTTCGATAAGGCTGTTCTTGTGGAAGTGGTAACGTGATATTTGGAAGCCCATAGAGGGCTATGGAGAAAAAGGAAATATCTTCCGTTAAAAACTGGAAAGATGATTTCTGAGAAACTGCTTTGTGTTCTCTTAATTCATCTCACAGAGTTAGAGCTTTCCCTTTGAGGAACCTTTGGCTAAGACTGTTTTGTGGAATTGGCAAAGTGATATTTGGAAGCCCTTAGAGGGCTACGGTGAAAAAGGAAACATCTTCCGTTAAAATCTGGAAAGAAGCTTGAGAAACTGCTTTGTGTTCTGTTAATTCATCTCACAGAGTTACATCTTTCCTTCAAGAAGACTTTCGATAAGGCTGTTCTTGTAGAATTGGCAAAGTGATATTTGGAAGCCCATAGAGGTCTATGGTTAAAAGGAAATACCTTCCGTTAAAAACTGGAAAGAAGCTTGAGAAACTGCTTTGTGTTCTGTTAATTCATCTCACAGAGTTACATCTTTCCTTCAAGCAGCCTTTCGCTAAGGCTGTCATTGTCGAATTGGCAAAGTGATATTTGGAAGCCCATAGAGGGCTATGGTGAAAAGGAAATATCTTCCGTTAAAAACTGGAAAGAAGCTTTCTGAGAAACTGCTTTGTGTTCTGTTAATTCATCTCACAGAGTTACATCTTTCCCTTCAAGAAGCCTTTCGCTAAGGCTGTTCTTGTGGAATTGGCAAAGTGATATTTGGAAGCCCGTAGAGGACTATGGTGAAATAGGAAATATCTTCCGTTAAAAACTGGAAAGAAGCTTTCTGAGAATCAGCTTTGTGTTCTGTTAATTCATCTCACAGAGTTACATCTTTCCCTTTGAGAAACCTTTCGCTAAGACTGTTCTTGTGGAATTGGCAAAGTGATATTTGGAAGCCCATAGAGGGCTATGGTGAAAAAGAAAATATCTTCCGTTAAAAACTGGAAAGAAGCTTTCTGAGAAACTGCTTTGTGTTCTGTTAATTCATCTCACAGAGTTACATCTTTCCTTCAAGAAGCCTTTCGCTAAGGCTGTTCTTGTGAATTTGCAAAGTGATATTTGGAAGCCATAGAGGCTATGGTGAAAAGGAAATATCTTCCGTTAAAACTGGAAAGAAGCTTTCTGAGAAAGTGCTTTGTGTTCTGTCAATTCATCTCACAGAGTTAAAGCTTTCCCTTAAGAAGCCTTCGCTAAGACTGTTCCTGTCGAATTTTCAAAGTGATATTTGGAAGCCCATAGAGGGCTATGGTGAAAAAGGAAATATCTTCCGTTAAAACTGGAAAGAAGCTTTCTGAGAAACTGCTTTGTGTTGTGTTAATTCATCTCACAGAGTTACATCTTTCCCTTCAAGAAGCCTTCGCTAAGGCTGTTCTTGTGGAAGTGACAAAGTGATATTTGGAAGCCCATAGAGGGCTATGGTGAAAAAGGAAATACCCTCTGTTAAAAACTGGAAAGAAGCTTGAGAAACTGCTTTGTGTCCTGTTAATTCATGTCACAGATTTACAGCTTTCCTTCAAGAAGCCTTCGCTAAGGCTGTTCTTGTGGAAGTGGCAAAGTGATATTTGGAAGCCCATAGAGGGCTATGGTGAAAAGGAAATATCTTCCGTTAAAACTGGAAAGAAGCTTCTGAGAAACTGCTTTGTGTTCTCTTAATTCATCTCACAGAATTACATCTTTCCCTTCAATAAACCTTTCGCTAAGGCTGTTCTTGTGGAATTTTCAAAGTGGTATTTGGAAGCTCATAGAGGGCTATGGTGAAAAAGTAAATATCTTCTGTTAAAAACTGGAAAGAAGTTTTCTGAGAAACTGCTTTGTGTTCCTTAATTCATCTCACAGAGTTACATCTTTCCTTCAAGAAGCCTTTCGCTAAGACTGTTCTTGTGGAATTTGCAAAGTGATATTTGGAAGCCCATAGAGGGCTATGGTGAAAAGGAAATATCTTCCGTTAAAACTGGAAAGAAGCTTTCTTAGAATCTTCTTTGTGTTCTGTTAATTCATCTCACAGAGTTACAGCTTTCCCTCAAGAAGACTTTCGATAAGGCTGTTCTTGTGGAATTTTCAAAGTGATATTTGGAAGCCCATAGAGGGCTATGGTGAAAAAGGAAATATCTTCCGTTAAAACTGGAAAGAAGCTTTCTGAGAAACTGCTTTGTGTTGTGTTAATTCATCTCACAGAGTTACATCTTTCCTTCAAGAAGCCTTTCGCTAAGGCTGTTCTTGTGGAAGTGACAAAGTGATATTTGGAAGCCCATAGAGGGCTATGGTGAAAAGGATATACCTTCTTTAAAAACTGAAAGAAGCTTTCTGAGAAACTGCTTTGTGTTCTGTTAATTCATGTCACAGATTTACAGCTTTCCTTCAAGAAGCCTTTCGCTAAGGCTGTTCTTGTGGAAGTGGCAAAGTGATATTTGGAAGCCCATAGAGGGCTATGGTGAAAAAGGAAATATCTTCCGTTACAAACTGCAAAGAAGCCTTCTGAGAAACTGCTTTGTGTTCTCTTAATTCATCTCACAGAATTACATCTTTCCTTCAATAAACCTTTCGCTAAGGCTGTTCTTGTGGAATTTTCAAAGTGGTATTTGGAAGCTCATAGAGGGCTATGGTGAAAAAGTAAATATCTTCTGTTAAAAACTGGAAAGAAGCTTTCTGAGAAACTGCTTTGTGTTCCTTAATTCATCTCACAGAGTTACATCTTTCCTTCAAGAAGCCTTTCGCTAAGACTGTTCTTGTGGAATTTGCAAAGTGATATTTTGAAGCCCATAGAGGACTATGGTGAAAAGGAAATATCTTACGTTAAAAATGGAAAGAAACTTTCTTAGAATCTTCTTTGTGTTCTGTTAATTCATCTCACAGAGTTACACCTTTCCCTCAAGAAGCCTTTCGCTGAGACTGTTCTGGTGCAATTTGCAAAGTGATATTTGGAAGCCCATAGAAGGCTTTGTGGAAAAAGGAAATATCTTCCGTTAAAAACTGGAAAGAAGCTTTCTGAGAAACTGCTTGGTGTTCTCTTAATGCATCTCACAGAGTTACAGCTTTCCTTCAAGAAGGCTTTCGCTAAGGCTGTTCTTGTTGAATATAAAAGTGATATTTGGAAGCCCATAGTGGGCTATTGTGAAAAGGAAACATCTTCCGTTAAAAACTGGAAAGAAGCTTTCTGAGAAAGTTCTTTGTGTTGTTCTAATTCATCTCACACAGTTACAACTTTCCTTCAAGAAGTGATTCGCTAAGGCTTTGCTTGTGTAATTTGCAAAGTGATATTTGGAAGCCCATAGAGGGCTATGGTGAAAATGAAAATATCTTCCGTTAAAAACGGGAAAGAAGCTTTCTGAGGAATTGCTTTGTGTTCTGTCAATTCATCTCACAGAGTTAAAGCTTTCCCTTAAGAAGCCTTTCGCTAAGACTGTTCCTGTCGAATTTTCAAAGTGATATTTGGAAGCCCATAGAGGGCTATGGTGAAAAAGGAAATATCTTCCGTTAAAAACTGGAAAGAAGCTTTCTGAGAAACTGCTTTGTGTTTTGTTAATTCATCTCACAGAGTTACATCTTTCCTTCAAGAAGCCTTTCGCTAAGGCTGTTCTTGTGGAAGTGACAAAGTGATATTTGGAAGCCCATAGAGGGCTATGGTGAAAAGGATATACCTTCTTTAAAAACTGAAAGGAAGCTTTCTGAGAAACTGCTTTGTGTCCTGTTAATTCATGTCACAGATTTACAGCTTTCCCTTCAAGAAGCCTTTCGCTAAGGCTGTTCTTGTGGAAGTGGCAAAGTGATATTTGGAAGCCCATAGAGGGCTATGGTGAAAAGGAAATATCTTCCGTTACAAACTGCAAAGAAGCCTTCTGAGAAACTGCTTTGTGTTCTCTTAATTCATCTCACAGAATTACATCTTTCCCTTCAATAAACCTTTCGCTAAGGCTGTTCTTGTGGAATTTTCAAAGTGGTATTTGGAAGCTCATAGAGGGCTATGGTGAAAAAGTAAATATCTTCTGTTAAAAACTGGAAAGAAGTTTTCTGAGAAACTGCTTTGTGTTCCCTTAATTCATCTCACAGAGTTACATCTTTCCCTTCAAGAAGCCTTTTTCTAAGGCTCTTCTTGTGGAATTTGCAAAGTGATATTTTGAAGCCCATAGAGGACTATGGTGAAAAGGAAATATCTTACGTTAAAAATGGAAAGAAACTTTCTTAGAATCTTCTTTGTGTTCTGTTAATTCATCTCACAGAGTTACACCTTTCCCTCAAGAAGCCTTTCGCTGAGACTGTTCTGGTGCAATTTGCAAAGTGATATTTGGAAGCCCATAGAAGGCTTTGTGGAAAAAGGAAATATCTTCCGTTAAAAACTGGAAAGAAGCTTTCTGGGAAACTGCTTGGTGTTCTCTTAATGCATCTCACAGAGTTACAGCTTTCCCTTCAAGAAGGCTTTCGCTAAGGCTGTTCTTGTTGAATATAAAAGTGATATTTGGAAGCCCATAGAAGTCTATGGTGAAAAGGAAACATCTTCCGTTAAAAACTGGAAAGAAGCTTTCTGAGAAAGTTCTTTGTGTTGTTCTAATTCATCTCACACAGTTACAACTTTCCTTTCAAGAAGTGATTCGCTAAGGCTTTGCTTGTGTAATTTGCAAAGTGATATTTGGAAGCCCATAGAGGGCTATGGTGAAAATGAAAATATCTTCCGTTAAAACGGAAAGAAGCTTTCTGAGGAATTGCTTTGTGTTCTGTTAATTCATCTCAGAGAGTTACATGTTTTCTTTCAAGAAGCATTTCGCTAACGCTGTTCTTGTGGAATTTGGAAAGTGATATTTGGAAGCCCATAGAGCGCTATGGTGAAAAAGGAAATATCTTCCGTTAAAAACTGGAAAGAAGCTTTCTGAGAAACTGCTTTGTGTTCTCTTAATTCATCTCACACAGTTACAGCTTTCCTCAAGAAGTCTTTCCCTATGACTGTTCTTGTGGAATTTGGAAAGTGATATTTGGAAGCCCATAGAGGGCTATGGTGAAAAGGAAATATCTTCAGTTTAAAACTGGAAAGAAGCTTGAGAAACTGCTTTGTGTTCTGTTAATTCATCTCACAGAGTTACGCCTTTCCTTCAAAGAACCTTTCGCTAAGGCTGTTCTTGTGGAATTGGCAAATTCATATTTGTAAGCCCATAGAAAGCTATGGTGAAAAGGAAATATCTTCCGTTAAAAACTGGAAAGAACCTTTCTGAGAAACTGTTTTGTGTTGTGTTAATTCATCTCACAGATTTACAGCTTTCCGCTCAAGAAGCCTTTCGCTAGTACTGTTCTTTTGGAATTTGCAAACTGATATTTGGAAGCCCATAGTGGGCTATTGTGAAAAGGAAATATCTCACGTTAAAAACTGGAAAGAAGCTTTCTGAGAGACTGCTTTGTGTTTTGTTAATTCATCTCACAGAGTTACAGCTTTCCGCTCAAGAAACCTTTCGATAAGGCTGTTCTTGTGTAATTGGCAAAGTGATATTTGGAAGCCCTTAGAAATCTATGGTGAAAACGGAAATATCTTCCGTTAAAAACTGGAAACAAGCTTTCTGGAAAACTGCTTTCTGTTCTCTTAATTCATCTCACAGAGTTGCAGCTTTCGCCTCAAGAAGTCTTTCCCTAAGACTGTTCTTGTGGAATTTGCAAAGTGGTATTTGGAAGCCCATAGAGGGCTATGGTGAAAAAGAAACTATCTTCAGTAAAAACTTTAAAGAAGCTTTCTGAGAAACTGCTTTGTGTTTTTTTAATTCATCTCACAGAGTTACAGCTTTCCCCTCAAGAGTCCTTTCGCTAAGACTGTTCTTGTGGAATTTGCAAAGTGATATTTGGAAGCCCATAGAGGGCTATGGTGAAAAAGAAACTATCTTCAGTAAAAAACTTTAAAGAAGCTTTCTGAGAAAGTGCTTTGAAGTCTGCTAATTCATATTACAGAGTTACACCTTTCCTCTCAAGAAGCCTTTCGCTGAGACTGTTCTTGTGGAATTTTTAAAGTGATATTTGGAAACTTATAGAGGGCTATGGTGAAAAAGGAAATATCATCAGTTAAAAACTGGAAAGAAGCTTTCTGAGAAACTGCTTTGTGTTCTCTTATTTCATCTCACAGAGTTACATCTATCCCTTCAAGAAGCCTTTCACTAAGGCTGTTCTTCTGGAAGTGGCAAAGTGATATTTGGAAGCCCATAGAGGGCTATGGTGAAAAAGGAAATACCTTCCGTTAAAAACTGGAAAGATGATTCTGAGAAACTGCTTTGTGTTCTGTTAATTCATCTCACAGAGGTACATCTTTCCTTTCAAGAAGCCTTTCGCTAAGGTTGTTCTTGTGGAATTGGCAAAGTGATATTTGGAAGCCCTTAGAGTGCTATGGTGAAAAAGGAAATATCTTCCGTTAAAAACTGGAAAGAAGCTTTCTGAGAAACTGCTTTGTGTTCAGTTAATTCATCTCACCGAGTTACTGCTTTACCCTCAAGAAGCTTTTCGGTAAGACTCTTCTTGTGGAATTTGCAAAGTGATATTTGGAAGCCCATAGAGAGCTATGGTGTAAAAGGAAATATCTTCCGTTAAAATCTGGAAAGAAGCTTTCTGAGAAACTGCTTTGTGTTCTGTTAATTCATCTCACAGAGTTACATCTTTAGATTCAAGAAGTCTTTCGCTAAGGCTGTTCTTGTCGAATTGGAAAAGTGATATTTGTAATCCCATAGAGGGCTATGGTGAAAAAGGAAATATCTTCCGTTAAAAACTGGAAAGAAGCTTTCTGAGAAACTGCTTTGTGTTCTGTTAATTCATCTCACAGAGTTACAGCTTCTCTTCAAGAAGCCTTTCGCTAAGGCTGTTCTTGTGGAAGTGGCAACGTGATATTTGGAAACCCATAGAGGGCTATGGTTAAAAAGGAAATAATCCGTTAAAAACTGGAAAGAAGGTTTCTGAGAAACTGCTTTGTGTTCTGTTAATTCATCTCACAGACTACATCTTTCCCTTTGAGAAGCCTTTCGCTAAGGCTGTTCTTGTGGGAGAGGCAAAGTGATATTTGGAAGCCCATAGAGGGCTATGGTGAAAAAGGAAATATCTTCCGTTAAAAACTGGAAAGAAGCTTTCTGAGAAAGTGCTTTGTGTTCTGTCAATTCATCTCACAGAGTTACAGCGTTCCCCTCAAGAAGCCTTTCGCTAAAACTGTTCTTGTCGAATTTTCAAAGTGATATTTGGAAGCCCATAGAGGGCAATGCTGAAAAAGGAAATATCTTCCGTTAAAAACTGGAAAGAAGCTTTCTGAGAAACTGCTTTGTGTTCTGTTAATTCATTTCACAGAGTTACATGTTTCCCTTCAAGAAGCCTTTCGATAAAGCTGTTCTTGTGGAAGTGGTAACGTGATATTTGGAAGCCCATAGAGGGCTATGGAGAAAAAGGAAATATCTTCCGTTAAAAACTGGAAAGATGATTTCTGAGAAACTGCTTTGTGTTCTCTTAATTCATCTCACAGAGTTAGAGCTTTCCCTTTGAGGAACCTTTGGCTAAGACTGTTTTGTGGAATTGGCAAAGTGATATTTGGAAGCCCTTAGAGGGCTACGGTGAAAAGGAAACATCTTCCGTTAAAATCTGGAAAGAAGCTTGAGAAACTGCTTTGTGTTCTGTTAATTCATCTCACAGAGTTACATCTTTCCTTCAAGAAGACTTTCGATAAGGCTGTTCTTGTAGAATTGGCAAAGTGATATTTGGAAGCGCATAGAGGTCTATGGTTAAAAAGGAAATACCCTCTGTTAAACACTGGAAAGAAGCTTTCTGAGAAACTGCTTTGTGTTCTGTTAATTCATCTCACAGAGTTACATCTTTCCTTCAAGCAGCCTTTCGCTAAGGCTGTCATTGTCGAATTGGCAAAGTGATATTTGGAAGCCCATAGAGGGCTATGGTGAAAAGGAAATATCTTCCGTTAAAACGGGAAAGAAGCTTTCTTAGAGATTGCTTTGTGTTCTGTTAATTCATCTCACAGAGTTACATCTTTCCCTTCAAGAAGCCTTTCGCTCAGGCTGTTCTTGTGGAATTGGCAAAGTGATATTTGGAAACCCATAGAGGGCTATGGTGAAAAGGAAATATCTTCCGTTAAAAACTGGAAAGAAGCTCTGAGAAACTGCTTTGTGCTCTGTTAATTCATCTCACAGAGTTACATCTTTCCCTGAAGAAGACTTTCGCTAAGACGGTTCTTGTGGAATTTGCAAAGTGATATTTGGAAGCCCATAGTGGGCTATGGTCTTAAAGGAAATAACTTCCGTTATAATCTGGAAAGAAGCTCTGAGAAACTGCTTTGTGCTCTGTTAATTCATCTCACAGAGTTACATCTTTCCTTCATGAAGCCTTTCGCTAAGGCTGTTCTTGTGGAAGTGGCAAAGTGATATTTGGAAGCCATAGAGGGCTATGGTGAAAAAGGAAATATCTTCCGTTAAAAACTGGAAGAAGCTTTCTGAGAAAGTGCTTTGTGTTCTGTCAATTCATCTCACAGAGTTAAAGCTTTCCTTAAGAAGCCTTTCGCTAAGACTGTTCCTGTCGAATTTTCAAAGTGATATTTGGAAGCCCATAGAGGGCTATGGTGAAAAAGGAAATATCTTCCGTTAAAAACTGGAAAGAAGCTTTCTGAGAAACTGCTTTGTGTTGTGTTAATTCATCTCACAGAGTTACATCTTTCCTTCAAGAAGCCTTTCGCTAAGGCTGTTCTTGTGGAAGTGACAAAGTGATATTTGGAAGCCCATAGAGGGCTATGGTGAAAAGGATATACCTTCTTTTAAAACTGAAAGGGAAGCTTTCTGAGAAACTGCTTTGTGTCCTGTTAATTCATGTCACAGATTTACAGCTTTCCCTTCAAGAAGCCTTTCGCTAAGGCTGTTCTTGTGGAAGTGGCAAAGTGATATTTGGAAGCCCATAGAGGGCTATGGTGAAAAAGGAAATATCTTCCGTTAAAAACTGAAAGAAGCTTTCTGAGAAACTGCTTTGTGTTCTCTTAATTCATCTCACAGAATTACATCTTTCCTTCAATAAACCTTTCGCTAAGGCTGTTCTTGTGGAATTTTCAAAGTGGTATTTGGAAGCTCATAGAGGGCTATGGTGAAAAAGTAAATATCTTCTGTTAAAAACTGGAAAGAAGTTTTCTGAGAAACTGCTTTGTGTTCCCTTAATTCATCTCACAGAGTTACATCTTTCCCTTCAAGAAGCCTTTTTCTAAGGCTCTTCTTGTGGAATTTGCAAAGTGATATTTTGAAGCCCATAGAGGGCTATGGTGAAAAAGGAAATATCTTACGTTAAAAAATGGAAAGAAACTTTCTTAGAATCTTCTTTGTGTTCTGTTAATTCATCACACAGAGTTACAGCTTTCCCCTCAAGAAGACTTTCGGTAAGACTGTTCTTGTCGAATTTGCTAAGTGATATTTGGAAGCCGATAGAGGGCTATGGTGAAAAAGGAAATATCTCCCGTTAACACCTGGAAAGAAGCTTTCTGAGAAACTGCATTGTGTTCTGTTAATTCATCTCACAGAGTTGCATCTTTCCCTTCAAGAAGCCTTTCACTAAGGCTGTTCTTGTGGAATTGGCAAAGTGATATTTGCAAACCCAGAGAGGGCTATGGTGAAAAAGGAAATATCTTCCGTTCAAAACTGGAAAGAAGCTTTCTGAGAAACTGCTCTGTGTTCTGTTAATTCATCTCAGAGTTACATCTTTCCCTTCAAGAAGCCTTTCGCTAAGGCTGTTCTTGTGGAAGTGGCAAAGTGATATTTGGAAGCCCATAGAGGGCTATGGTGAAAAAGGAAATATCTTCCGTTAAAAACTGGAAAGAGGCTTTCTGAGAAACTGCTTTGTGTTCTCTTAATTCATGTCACAGAGTTACAGGTTTCCCTTTGAGAAACCTTTCGCTAAGACTGTTTTGTGGAAATGGCAAAGTGATATTTGGAAGCCCTTAGAGGGCTACGTTGAAAAAGGAAACATCTTCCGTTAAAATCTGGAAAGAAGCTTTCTGAGAAACTGCTCTGTATTCTGTTAATTCGTCTCACAGAGTTACATCTTTCCCTTCAAGAAGACTTTCGATAAGGCTGTTCTTGTGGAATTGGCAAAGTGATATTTGGAAGCGTATAGAGGGCTATGGTTAAAAAGGAAATACCTTCTGTTAAAAACTGGAAAGAAGTTTTCTGAGAAACTGCTTTGTGTTCCTTAATTCATCTCACAGAGTTACATCTTT
This sequence comes from Erythrocebus patas, assembly GCA_023783455.1. Taxonomy (NCBI): domain Eukaryota; kingdom Metazoa; phylum Chordata; class Mammalia; order Primates; family Cercopithecidae; genus Erythrocebus; species Erythrocebus patas. The sequence goes on from JAKFHT010004387.1 coordinate 93,434, forward strand.
CCCTTCAAGAAGCCTTTTTCTAAGGCTCTTCTTGTGGAATTTGCAAAGTGATATTTTGAAGCCCATAGAGGGCTATGGTGAAAAGGAAATATCTTACGTTAAAAAATGGAAAGAAACTTTCTTAGAATCTTCTTTGTGTTCTGTTAATTCATCACACAGAGTTACAGCTTTCCCCTCAAGAAGACTTTCGGTAAGACTGTTCTTGTCGAATTTGCTAAGTGATATTTGGAAGCCGATAGAGGGCTATGGTGAAAAAGGAAATATCTCCCGTTAACACCTGGAAAGAAGCTTTCTGAGAAACTGCATTGTGTTCTGTTAATTCATCTCACAGAGTTGCATCTTTCCTTCAAGAAGCCTTCGCTAAGGCTGTTCTTGTGGAATTGGCAAAGTGATATTTGCAAACCCAGAGAGGGCTATGGTGAAAAAGGAAATATCTTCCGTTCAAAACTGGAAAGAAGCTTGAGAAACTGCTCTGTGTTCTGTTAATTCATCTCAGAGTTACATCTTTCCTTCAAGAAGCCTTTCGCTAAGGCTGTTCTTGTGGAAGTGGCAAAGTGATATTTGAAGCCCATAGAGGGCTATGGTGAAAAGGAAATATCTTCCGTTAAAACTGGAAAGAGGCTTTCTGAGAAACTGCTTTGTGTTCTCTTAATTCATGTCACAGAGTTACAGGTTTCCCTTTGAGAAACCTTTCGCTAAGACTGTTTTGTGGAAATGGCAAAGTGATATTTGGAAGCCCTTAGAGGGCTACGTTGAAAAAGGAAACATCTTCCGTTAAAATCTGGAAAGAAGCTTTCTGAGAAACTGCTCTGTATTCTGTTAATTCGTCTCACAGAGTTACATCTTTCCCTTCAAGAAGACTTTCGATAAGGCTGTTCTTGTGGAATTGGCAAAGTGATATTTGGAAGCGTATAGAGGGCTATGGTTAAAAAGGAAATACCTTCTGTTAAAAACTGGAAAGAAGCTTTCTGAGAAACTGCTTTGTGCTCTGTTAATTCATCTCACAGAGTTACATCTTTCCCTTCAAGCAGCCTTTAGCTAAGGCTGTCATTGTCGAGTTGGCAAAGTGATATTTGGAAGCCCATAGAGGGCAATGGTGAAAAAGGAAATAATTTCCGTTAAAAACTGGAAAGAAGCTTTCTGAGAAACTGCTTTGTGTTCTGTTAATTCATCTCACAGAGTTACTGCTTTCCCCTCAAGAAGCCTTTCGCTTAGACTGCTTTGTTGAATTTACAAAGTGATATTTGGAAGCCCATAGAGGGCTATGGTGAAAAAGGAAATATCTTCCGTTAAAATCTGGAAAGAAGCTTTCTGAGAAACTGCTTTGTGTTCTGTTAATTCATCTCACAGAGTTACATCATTCCCTTCAAGAAGCCTTTCGCTAAGGCTGTTCTTGTGTAAGAGGCAAAGTGATATTTGGAAGCCCATAGAGGGCTATGGTGAAAAAGGAAATATCTTCCGTTAAAAACTGGAAAGAGGTTTTCTGAGAAACTGCTTTGTGTTCTGCTAATTCATCTTCAGAGTTACAGCTTTCCCTTCCAGAAGCCTTTCGCTAAGGCTGTTATTGTGGAAGTGGCAAAGTGATATTTGGAAGCCCATAGAGGACTACCATGAAAAAGCATATATCTTCCGTTAAAAAGTGGAAAGAAGCTTTCTGAGAAACTGCTTCATGTTCTGTTAATTTATCTCACAGGGTTACAGCTTTCCCCTCAAGAAGCCTTTCGCTAAGACTGTTCTTGTCGAATTTGCAAAGTGATATTTGGAAGCCCATAGAGGGCTATGGTGAAAAAGGAAATATCTTCCGTTAAAAACTGGAAAGAAGCTTTCTGAGAAAGTGCTTTGTGTTCTGTTAATTCATCTAACAGAGCTACATCTTTCTCTTCAAGAAGCCTTTCGCTAAGACTGTTCTTGTGGAATTGGCAAAGTGATATTTGGAAGCCCTTAGAGGGCTACGGTCTTAAAGGAAATATCTTCCGTTAAAAACTGGAAAGAAGCTTTCTGAGAAAGTGCTTTGTGTTCTATCAATTCATGTCACAGAGTTACAGCTTTCCCCTCAAGAAGCCTTTCGCTAAGGCTGTTCTTGTCGTATTTTCAAAGTGATATTTGGAAGCCCATAGAGGGCTATGGTGAAGAAGGAAATATCTTCCGTGAAAAACTGGAAAGAAGCTTTCTGAGAAACTGCTTTGTGTTCTGTTAATTCATCTCACAGAGTTACATCTTTCCCTTCAAGAAGCCTTTCGCTAAGGCTGTTCTTGTGGAAGTGGCAAAGTGATATTTGGAAGCCCATAGAGGGCTATGGTGAAAAAGGAAATATCTTTCGTAAAAAACGTGAAAGAAGCTATCTCAGAAACTCCTTTGTGTTCTGTTAATTCATCTTACGGAGTTACAGCTTTCCCCTCAAGAATCCTTTCGCTAAGACTGTTCTTGTCGAATTCGTAAAGTGATATTTGGAAGCCCCCAGAGGGCTACGGTGAAAAAGGAAATATCTTCCGTTAAAAACTGGAAAGAAGCTTTCTGAGAAAGTGCTTTTTGTTCTGTTAATTCATCTCACAGAATTACTGCTTTCCCCGCAAGAAGCCTTTCGATAAGACTGTTTTGTGGTATTTAAAAAGTGATATTTGGAAGCCCATAGAGGGCAATGGTGAAAAAGGAAATATCTTCCGTTAAAATCTGGAAAGAAGCTTTCTGAGAAACTGCTTCATGTTCTGTTAATTCATCTCACAGAGTTACATCTTTCTCTTCAAGAAGCCTTTCGCTAAGGCTCTTCTTGTGGAAGTGGCAAAGTGATATTTGGAAGCCCATAGAGGGCTATGGTGAAAACGGAAATATCTTCCGTTAAAAACCAGAAAGAAGCTTTCTTAGAAACTGCTTTGTGTTCTGTTAATTCATCTTACAGAGTTACAGCTTTCCCCTCAAGAAGCATTTCGCTAAGACTCTTCTTGGCGAATTTGCAAAGTGCTGTTTGGAAGCCCATAGAGGACTATGGTGAAAAAGGAAATATCTTCCGTTAAAAACTGGAAAGAAGCTTTCTGAGAAACTGCTTTGTGTTCTGTTAATTCATCTCACAGAGTTATAGCTTTCCCCTCAACATGCCTTTCACTAAGACTGTTCTTGTGGAATTTTCAAAGTGATATTTGGAAGCCCATAGAGGGCTATGGTGAAAAAGGAAATATCTTCCTTTAAAAACTGGAAAGAAACTTTCTGAGAAACTGCATTGTGTTCTGTTAATTCATCTCAGAGAGATACATATTTCTCTTCAAGAAGCCTTTCGCTAAGACAGTTCTTGTGGAATTGGCAAAGTGATATTTGGAAGCCCATAGAGGGCTATGGTTAAAAAGGAAATACCTTCTGTTAAAAACTGGAAAGAAGCTTTCTGAGAAACTGCTTTTGGCTCTGTTAATTCATCTCACAGAGTTTCATCTTTCCCTTCAAGCAGCCTTTCGCTAAGGCTGTCATTGTTGAGTTGGCAAAGTGATATTTGGAAGCCCATAGAGATCAAAGGTGAAAAAGGAAATAATTTCCGTTAAAAACTGGAAAGAAGCTTTCTGAGAAACTGCTTTGTGTTCTGTTAATTCATCTCATAGTGTTACTGCTTTCCCCTCAAGAAGCCTTTCGCTTAGACTGTTTTGTGGAATTTAGAAAGTGATATTTGGAAGCCCATAGAGGGCTATGGTGAAAAAGGAAATATCTTCCGTTAAAATCTGGAAAGAAGCTTTCTGAGAAACTGCTTTGTGTTCTGTTAATTCATCTCACAGAGTTACATCTTTCCCTTCAAGAAGACTTTCGCTAAGGCTGTTCTTGTGTAAGAGGCAAAGTGATATTTGGAAGCCCATCAGGGCTATGGTGAAAAAGGAAATATCTTCCGTTAAAAACTGGAAAGAGGTTTTCTGAGAAACTGCTTTGTGTTCTGCTAATTCATCTTCAGAGTTACAGCTTTCCCTTCAAGAAGCCTTTCGCTAAGGCTGTTCTTGTGGCAGTGGCAAAGTGATATTTGGAAGCCCATAGAGGACGACGGTGAAAAAAAAAATATCTTCCGTTAAAAAGTGGAAAGAAGCTTTCTGAGAAACTGCTTTGTGTTCTGTTAATTTATCTCACAGGGTTACAGCTTTCCCTCAAGAAGCCTTTCGCTAAGACTGTTCTTGTGGAAGTGGCAAAGTGATATTTGGAAGCCCATAGAGGGCTATGGTGAAAAGGATATATCTTCCGTTAAAACTGGAAAAAGCTTTCTGAGAAAATGCATTGTGTCCTGTTAATTCATCTCACAGAGCTACATCTTTCTCTTCAAGAAGCCTTTCGCTAAGACTGTTCTTGTGGAATTGGCAAAGTGATATTTGGAAGCCCATAGAGGGCTATGGTCTTAAAGGAAATATCTTCCGTTAAAACTGGAAAGAAGCTTTCTGAGAAAGTGCTTTGTGTTCTATCAATTCATGTCACAGAGTTACAGCTTTCCCTCAAGAAGCCTTTCACTAAGGCTGTTCTTGTCGTATTTTCAAAGTGATATTTGGAAGCCCATAGAGGGCTATGGTGAAAAGGAAATATCTTCCGTTAAAAACTGGAAGGAAGCTTTCTGAGAAACTGCTTTGTGTTCTGTTAATTCATCTCACGGAGTTACATCTTTCTCTTCAAGAAGCCTTTCGCTAAGGCTGTTCTTGTGGAAGTGGCAAAGTGATATTTGGAAGCCCATAGAGGCTATGGTGAAAAGGAAATATCTTCCGTTAAAAACTGGAAAGAGGCTTTCTGAGAAACTGCTTTGTGTTCTCTTAATTCATCTCACAGAGTTACAGCTTTCCTCAAGAAGCCTTTCGCTAAGACTGTTTTGTGGAATTGGCAATGTGATATTTGGAAGCCCATAGAGGGCTACGGTGAAAAGGAAACAACTTCCTTTAAAATCTGTAAAGAAGCTTTCTGAGAAACTGCTTTGTGTTCTGTTAATTCATCTTACGGAGATACAGCTTTCCCTCAAGAAGCCTTTCGCTAAGACTGTTCTTGTCGAATTTGCAAAGTGATATTTGGAAGCCCATAGAGGGCTACGGTGAAAAGGAAATATCTTCGTTAAAAACTGGAAAGAAGCTATCTCAGAAACTCCTTTGTGTTCTGTTAATTCATCTTACGGAGTTACAGCTTTCCCTCAAGAAGCCTTTCGCTAAGACTGTTCTTGTCGAATTTTCAAAGTGATATTTGGAAGCCCATAGAGGGCTACGGTGAAAAGGAAATATCTTCCGTTAAAAACTGGAAAGAAGCTTTCTGAGAAAGTGCTTTTGTTCTGTTAATTAATCTCACAGAGTTACATCTTTCTCTTCAAGAAGCCTTTCGCTAAGGCTGTTCTTGTGGAATTGGCAAAGTGATATTTGGAAGCCCATAGATGGCTATGGTGAAAAGGAAATATCTTACGTTAAAAACTGGAAAGAAACTTTCTTAGAAACTGCTTTGTGTTCTGTTAATTAATCTCACAGAGTTACAGCTTTCCTCAAGAAGCCTTTCGCTAAGACTGTTCTTGTCGAATTTGCAAAGTGATATTTGGAAGCCCATAGAGGGCTATGTTGAAAAGGAAATATCTTCCGTTAAAAACTGGAAAGAAACTTTCTGAGAAACTGCTTTGTGTTCTGTTAATTCATCTCACAGAGTTACATCTTTCCTTCAAGAAGCCTTCGCTAAGGCTGTTCTTGTGGAATTGGCAAAGTGATATTTGGAAGCCCATAGAGGGCTATGGTGAGAAAGGAAATATCTTCCTTTAAAAACTGAAAGAAGCTTTCTGAGAAACTGCTTTGTGTTCTGTTAATTCATCTCACAGAGTTACATGTTTCCTTCAAGAACCTTTCGCTAAGGCTGTTCTTGTGGCAGTTCCAAAGTGATATTTGGAAGCCCATAGAGGGCTGTGGTGATAAAGGAAATATCTTCTGTTAAAAACTGGAAAGAAGCTTTCTGAGAAAGTGCTTTGTGTTCTCTCAATTCATCTCACAGAGTTACAGCTTTCCTCAAGAAGCCTTTCGCTAAGACTGTTCTTGTCGAATTTTCAAAGTGATATTTGGAAGCCCATAGAGGGCTATGGTGAAAAGGAAATCATTTCCGTTAAAAACTGGAAAGAAGCTTTCTGAGAAACTGCTTTGTGTTCTGTTAATTCATCTCACAGAGTTACATCTTTCCTTCAAGAAGCCTTTCGATAAGGCTGTTCTTGTGGAAGTGGCAAAGTGATATTTGGAAGCCCATAGAGGGCTATGGAGAAAAGGAAATATCTTCCGTTAAAAACTGGAAAGAGGCTTTCTGAGAAACTGCTTTGTGTTCTCTTAATTCATCTCACAGACTTACAGCTTTCCTTCAAGAAGCCTTTCGCTAAGACTGTTTTGTGGAATTGGCAAAGTGATATTTGGAAGCCCTTAGAGGGCTACGGTGAAAAGGAAACATCTTCCGTTAAAATCTGGAAAGAAGCTTTCTGAGAAATTGCTTTGTGTTCTGTTAATTCATCTCACACAGTTACATCTTTCCCTTCAAGAAGACTTTCGATAAGGCTGTTCTTGTGGAATTGGCAAAGTGATATTTGGAAGCGCATAGAGGGCTATGGTTAAAAAGGAAATACCTTCTGTTAAAAACTGGAAAGAAGCTTTCTGAGAAACTGCTTTGTGCTCTGTTAATTCATCTCACAGAGTTACATCTTTCCTTCAAGCAGCCTTTCGCTAAGGCTGTCATTGTCGAATTGGCAAAGTGATATTTGGAAGCCCATAGAGGGCAATGGTGAAAAGGAAATATCTTCCGTTAAAAACTGGAAAGAAGCTTTCTGAGAAACTGCTTTGTGTTCTGTTAATTCATCTCACAGAGTTACTGCTTTCCCTCAAGAAGCCTTTTCGCTTAGACTGTTTTGTGGAATTTACAAAGTGATATTTGGAAGCCCATAGAGGGCTATGGTGAAAAGGAAATATCTTCCGTTAAAATCTGGAAAGAAGCTTGAGAAACTGCTTTGTGTTCTGTTAATTCATCTCACAGAGTTACATCTTTCCTTCAAGAAGACTTTCGCTAAGGCTGTTCTTGTGGAAGTGGCAAAGTGATATTTGGAAGCCCATCAGGCTATGGTGAAAAGGAAATATCTTCCGTTAAAAACTGGAAAGAGGTTTTCTGAGAAACTGCTTTGTGTTCTGCTAATTCATCTTCAGAGTTACAGCTTTCCCTTCAAGAAGCCTTTCGCTAAGGCTGTTCTTGTGGCAGTGGCAAAGTGATATTTGGAAGCCCATAGAGGACGACGGTGAAAAAAAAAATATCTTCCGTTAAAAAGTGGAAAGAAGCTTTCTGAGAAACTGCTTCGTGTTCTGTTAATTTATCTCGCAGGGTTACAGCTTTCCCCTCAAGAAGCCTTTCGCTAAGACTGTTCTTGTGGAATTTGCAAAGTGATATTTGGAAGCCCATAGAGGGCTATGGTGAAAAAGGATATATCTTCCGTTAAAAACTGGAAAAAAGCTTTCTGAGAAAATGCATTGTGTCCTGTTAATTCATCTCACAGAGCTACATCTTTCTCTTCAAGAAGCCTTTCGCTAAGACTATTCTTGTGGAATTGGCAAAGTGATATTTGGAAGCCCATAGAGGGCTATGGTCTTAAAGGAAATATCTTAAGTTAAAAACTGGAAAGAAGCTTTCTGAGAAATTGCTTTGTGTTCTGTCAATTCATGTCACAGAGTTACAGCTTTCCCCTCAAGAAGCCTTTCGCTAAGGCTGTTCTTGTCGTATTTTCAAAGTGATATTTGGAAGCCCATAGAGGGCTATGGTGAAAAAGGAAATATCTTCCGTTAAAAACTGGAAGGAAGCTTTCTGAGAAACTGCTTTGTGTTCTGTTAATTCATCTCACGGAGTTACATCTTTCTCTTCAAGAAGCCTTTCGCTAAGGCTGTTCTTGTGGAAGTGGCAAAGTGATATTTGGAAGCCCATAGAGGGCTATGGTGAAAGAGGAAATATCTTCCGTTAAAAACTGGAAAGAGGCTTTCTGAGAAACTGCTTTGTGTTCTCTTAATTCATCTCACAGAGTTACAGCTTTCCCCTCGAGATGCCTTTCGCTAAGACTGTTTTGTGGAATTGGCAATGTGATATTTGGAAGCCCATAGAGGGCTACGGTGAAAAAGGAAACAACTTCCTTTAAAATCTGTAAAGAAGCTTTCTGAGAAACTGCTTTGTGTTCTGTTAATTCATCTTACGGAGATACAGCTTTCCCCTCAAGAAGCCTTTCGCTAAGACTGTTCTTGTCGAATTCGTAAAGTGATATTTGGAAGCCCATAGAGGGCTACGGTGAAAAAGGAAATATCTTCCGTTAAAAACTGGAAAGAAGCTTTCTGAGAAAGTGCTTTTTGTTCTGTTAATTAATCTCACAGAGTTACATCTTTTTCTTCAAGAAGCCTTTCGCTAAGGCTGTTTTTGTGGAATTGGCAACGTGATATTTGGAAGCCCATAGATGGCTATGGTGAAAAACGAAATATCTTACGTTAAAAACTGGAAAGAAACTTTCTTAGAAACTTCTTTGTGTTCTGTTAATACTCACCCGGAGTTACAGCTTTCCCCTCAAAAACTTTCGCTAAGACTGTTCCTGTCCAATTTGCAAAGTGATATTTGGAAGCCCATAGAGGGCTATGTTGAAAAAGGAAATATCTTCCGTTAAAAACTGTAAAGAAACTTTCTGAGAAACTGCTTTGTGTTCTGTTAATTCATCTCACAGAGTTACATCTTTCCCTTCTAGAAGCCTTTCGCTAAGGGTGTTCTTGTGGAATTGGCAAAGCGATATTTGGAAGCCCATAGAGGGCTATGGTGAGAAAGGAAATATCTTCCTTTAAAAACTGAAAAGAAGCTTTCTGAGAAACTGCTTTGTGTTCTGTTAATTCATCTCACAGAGTTACATGTTTCCCTTCAAGAACCTTTCGCTAAGGCTGTTCTTGTGGCAGTTCCAAAGTGATATTTGGAAGCCCATAGAGGGCTGTGGTGATAAAGGAAATATCTTCTGTTAAAAACGGGAAAGAAGCTTTCTGAGAAAGTGCTTTGTGTTCTCTCAATTCATCTCACAGAGTTACAGCGTTCCCCTCAAGAAGCCTTTCACTAAGACTGTTCTTGTCGAATTTTCAAAGTGATATTTGGAAGCCCATAGAGGGCTATGGTGAAAAAGGAAATCATTTCCGTTAAAAAATGGAATGAAGCTTTCTGAGAAACTGCTTTGTGTTCTGTTAATTCATCTCACAGAGTTACATCTTTCCCTTCAAAAAGCCTTTCGATAAGGCTGTTCTTGTGGAAGTGGCAAAGTGATATTTGGAAGCCTATAGAGGGCTATGGAGAAAAAGGAAATATCTTCCGTTAAAAACTGGAAAGAGGCTTTCTGAGAAACTGCTTTGTGTTCTCTTAATTCATCTCACAGACTTACAGCTTTCCCTTCGAGAAACCTTTCGCTAAGACTGTTTTGTGGAATTGGCAAAGTGATATTTGGAAGCCCTTAGAGGGCTACGTTGAAAAAGGAAACATCTTCCGTTAAAATCTGGAAAAAAGCTTTCTGAGAAATTGCTTTGTGTTCTGTTAATTCATCTCACACAGTTACATCTTTCCCTTCAAGAAGACTTTCGATAAGGCTGTTCTTGTGGAATTGGCAAAGTGATATTTGGAAGCGCATAGAGGGCTATGGTTAAAAAGGAAATACCTTCTGTTAAAAACTGGAAAGATGCTTTCTGAGAATCTGCTTTGTGCTCTGTTAATTCATCTCACAGAGTTACATCTTTCCCTTCAAGCAGTCTTTCGCTAAGGCTGTCATTGTCGAATTGGCAAAGTGATATTTGGAAACCCATAGAGGGCAATGGTGAAAAAGGAAATAATTTCCGTTAAAAACTGGAAAGAAGCTTTCTGAGAAACTGCTTTGTGTTCTGTTAATTCATCTCACAGAGTTACTGCTTTCCCCTCAAGAAGCCTTTCGCTTAGACTGTTTGGTGGAATTTACAAAGTGATATTTGGAAGCCCATAGAGGGCTATGGTGAAAAAGGAGATATCTTTCATTAAAAACGGGAAAGAAGCTATCTCAGAAACTCCTTTGTGTTCTGTTAATTCATATTACAGAGTTACCGCTTTCCTCTGAAGAAGCCTTTCGCTAAGACTGTTTTTGTTGAATTCGTAAAGTGATATTTTGAAGCCCATATAGGGCTACGGTGAAAAAGGAAATATCTTTCGTTAAAAACTGGATAGAAGCTTTCTGAGAAAGTGCTTTTTGTTCTGTTAATTCATCTCACAGAGTTACTGCTTTCCCCGCAAGAAACCTTTCGACAAGACTGTTTTGTGGAATTTACAAAGTGATATTTGGAAGCCCATAGAGGGCTATGGTGAAAAAGGAAATATCTTCCGTTAAAATCTGGAAAGAAGCTTTCTGAGAAACTGCTTTGTGTTCTGTTAATTAATCTCACAGAGTTACATCTTTCCCATCAAGAAGCCTTTCGATAAGGCTGTTCTTGTGGAAGAGGCAACGTGATATTTGGAAGCCCATCGAGGGCTATGGTGAAAAAGGAAATATCGTCCGTTAAAAACTGGAAAGAAGCTCTCTGAGAAACTGCTTTGTGTCCTGTTAATTCACGTCAAAGAGTTACATCTTTCCCTTCAAGAAGCCTTTCGCTAAGGCTGTTCTTGTGGAAATGGCAAAGTGATATTTGGAAGCCCATAGAGGTCAATGGTGAAAAAGGAAATATCTTCCTTTAAAAACAGGAAAGAAGCTTTCTGAGAAACTGCTTTGTGTTCTGTTAATTCATCTCACAGAGTTACACCTTTCCCTTCAAGAAGCCTTTTGCTAAGACTGTTCTTGTGGAATTGGCAAAGTGATATTTGGAAGTCCATAGAGGGCCATGGTGAAAAAGGAAATCATTTCCGTTAAAAACTGGAATGAAGCTTTCTGAGAAACTGCTTTGTGTTCTGTTAATTCATCTCAAAGAGTTACGCGTTTCCCTTCAAGAAGCCTTTCGGTAAGGCTGTTCTTGTGGAATTGGCAAGGTGATATTTGGAAAACCATAGAGGGCTATGGTGAAAAAGGAAATACCTTCCGTTAAAAACTGGAAAGAGGCTTTCATAGAAACTGCTTTGTGTTCTGTCAATTCATCTTACAGTGTTACAGCTTTCCCCTCAAGAAGCCTTTCGCTAAGACTGTTCTTATCGAATTTGAAAAGTGATGTTTGGAAGCCCATAGAGGGCTATGGTGAAAAAGGAAATATCTTCCATTAAAAACTGGAAAGAAGCTTTCTGAGAAACTGCTTTGTGTTCTGTTAATTCATCTCACAGAGTTACTGCTTTCCCCTCGAGAAGCTTTTCGCTAAGAGTCTTCTTGTGGAATTTGCAAAGTGATATTTGGAAGCCCATAGATGGCTATGGTGTAAAAGGAAATATCTTCCGTTAAAAACTGGAAAGAAACTTTCTGAGAAACTGCTTTGTGTTCTGTTAATTCATCTCACAGAGTTACATCTCTCCCTTCAAGGAGCTTTTCGCTAAGGCTGTTCTTGTGGAATTGGAATAGTGATATTTGGAAGCCCATAGAGGGCTATGGTGAAAAAGGAAATATCTTCCGTTAAAAACTGGAAAGAAGCTTTCTGAAAAACTGCCTTGTGTTCTGATAATTCATCTCACAGAGTTACAACTTTCCCCTCGAGAAGCTTTTCGCTAAGAGTCTTCTTGTGGAATTTGCAAAGTGATATTTGGAAGCCCATAGATGGCTATGGTGTAAAAGGAAATATCTTCCGTTAAAAACTGGAAAGAAACTTTCTGAGAAACTGCTTTGTGTTCTGTTAATTCATCTCACAGAGTTACATCTCTCCCTTCAAGGAGCTTTTCGCTAAGGCTGTTCTTGTGGAATTGGAATAGTGATATTTGGAAGCCCATAGAGGGCTATGGTGAAAAAGGAAATATCTTCCGTTAAAAACTGGAAAGAAGCTTTCTGAAAAACTGCCTTGTGTTCTGATAATTCATCTCACAGAGTTACAACTTTCCCTTCAAGAAGCCTTTCGCTAAGGCTGTTCTTGTGGAATTGGCAAAGTGATATTTGGAAGCCCATAGAGGGCTATGGTGAAAAAGGAAATATCTTCCCTTAAAAACGGGAAAGAAGCTCTCTGAGAAACTGCTTTGCGTTCTGATACTTCATCTCGCAGAGTTACATCTTTGCCCTCAAGAAGACTTTCACTAAGACGTTTCTTGTCGAATTTGCAAAGTGATATTTGGAAGCCCATAGAGGGCTATGGTCTTAAAGGAAATAACTTCCGTTAAAATCTGGCAAGAAGCTTTCTGAGAAACTGCTTTGTGCTGTGTTAATTCATCTCACAGAGTTACATCTTTCCCTTCAAGAAGCGTTTCGCTAAGGCTGTTCTTGTGTAAGTGGCAAAGTGATATTTGGAAGCCCATAGAGGGTTATGGTGAAAAAGGAAATATCTTCCGTTAAAAACTGGAAAGAGGATTTCTGGGAAACTGCTTTGTGTTCTGTTATTTCATCTCACAGAGTTACAGCTTTCCCTTCAAGAAGCCTTTCGCTAAGGCTGTTCTTGTGATAGTGGCAAAGTGAAATTTGGAAGCCATAGAGGGCTACGGTGAAAAAGGAAACCTCTTCCGTAAAAAAGTGGAAAGAAGCTTTCTGAGAAACTGCTTTGTGTTCTGCTAATTTATCTCACAGGGTTACAGCTTTCCCCTCAAGAAGCCTTTCGCTAAGACTGTTCTTGTCGAATTTGCAAAGTGATATTTGGAATCCCTTAGAGGGCTATGGTGAAAAAGGAAATATCTTCCTTTAAAAACTGGAAAGAAGCTTTCTGAGAAACTGCATTGTGTTCTGTTAATTCATCTCACAGAGATACATCCTTCTCTTCAAGAAGCCTTTCGCTAAGACTGTTCTTGTGGAATTGGCAAAGTGATATTTGGAAGCCCAGAGAGGGCAATGGTGAAAAAGGAAATAATTTCCGTCATAAACTGGAAAGACGCTTTCTGAGAAACTGCTTTGTATTCTGTTAATTCATCTCACAGAGGTACAGCTTTCCCTTCAAGAAGCCTTTCTCTAAGGCTGTTCTTGTGGAATTGGCAAAGTGATATTTGGAAGCCCATAGAGGGTTATGGTGAAAAAGAAAAAACCTTCTGTTAAAAACTGGAAAGAAGTTTTCTGAGAAACTGCTTAGTGTTCTGTTAATTCATCTCACAGAGTTACATCTTTCCCTTGAAGCAGCCTTTCGCTAAGGCTGTTTTTGTCAAATTGGCAAAGTGATATTTGGATGTCCATAGAGGGCTATGGTGAAAAAGGAAATAATTTCCGTTAAAAACTGGAAAGAAGCTTTCTGAGAAACTGCTTTGTGTTCAGTTAATTCATCTCACAGAGTTACACCTTTCACTTCAAGAAGCCTTTGGCTAAGACTGTTCTTGTGGAATTGGCAAAGTGATATTTGGAAGCCCATAGAGGACTTCGGGGAAAAAGGAAATATCTCCCCCTAAAAACTGGAAAGAAGCTTTCTGAGGAACTCCTTTGTGTTCTGTTAATTCATCTCACAGAGTTACAGCTTTCTCTTCTAGAAGCCTTTCAGGAAGGCTGTTCTTGTGGAATTTTCAAAGTGATATTTGGAAGCCCGTAGATGGCTATGGTGAAAAAGGAAATATCTTCCCTTAAAAACTGGAAAGAAGCTTCATGAGAAAGTGCTATGTGTTCTGTCAATTCATCTCACAGAGTTACAGCTTTCCCTCAAGAAGCCTTTCGCTAAGACTGTTCTTGTGGAATTTTCAAAGTGATATTTGGAAGCCCATAGAGGACTTCGGGGAAAAAGGAAATATCTCCCTAAAAACTGGAAAGAAGCTTTCTGAGGAACTCCTTTGTGTTCTGTTAATTCATCTCACAGAGTTACAGCTTTCTCTTCTAGAAGCCTTTCAGGAAGGCTGTTCTTGTGGAATTTTCAAAGTGATATTTGGAAGCCCGTAGATGGCTATGGTGAAAAAGGAAATATCTTCCCTTAAAAACTGGAAAGAAGCTTCATGAGAAAGTGCTATGTGTTCTGTCAATTCATCTCACAGAGTTACAGCTTTCCCCTCAAGAAGCCTTTCGCTAAGACTGTTCTTGTCGAATTTTCTTTTTTTTTTTTTTTTTTTTTGAGGCGGAGTCTCGCTCTGTCGCCCAGGCTGGAGTGCAGTGGCCGGATCTCAGCTCACTGCAAGCTCCGCCTCCCGGGTTCACGCCATTCTCCTGCCTCAAGACTCCCGAGTAGCTGGGACTACAGGCGCCCGCCACTGCGCCCGGCTAGATTTTTGTATTTTTTTTGTAGTAGAGACGGGGTTTCACCGGGTTAGCCAGGATGGTCGGCTGGGCGCGGTGGCTCAAGCCTGTAATCCCAGCACTTTGGGAGGCCGAGACGGGCGGATCACGAGGTCAGGAGATCTTGTCGAATTTTCAAAGTGATATTTGGAAGCCCATAGAGGGCTATGGTGAAAAAGGAAATATCTTCCGTTGAAAACTGGAAAGAAGCTTTCTGAGAAACTGCTTTGTGTTCTCTTAATTCATCTCACAGAGTTACAGCTTTCCGCTCGAGAAGCCTTTCGCTAAGTCTGTTTTGTGGAATTTGCAAAGTCATATTTGGCAGCCCAGAGAGGGCTACGTTGAAAAAGGAAATATCTTCCGTTAAAATCTGCAGAGAAGCTTTCTGAGAAACTGCTTTGTGTTCTGTTAATTCATCTCACAGAGTTACATCTTTCCCTTCGAGAAGCCTTTCAATAAGGCTGTTCTTGTGGAATTGGCAAAGTGATATTTGGAAGCGCATAGAGGGCTATGGTTAAAAAGGAAATACCTTCCGTTAAAAACTGGAAAGAAGCTTTCTGAGAAACTGCTTTGTGTTCTGTTAATTCATCTCATAGAGTAACATGTTTCCCTTTAAGCAGTCTATCGCTAAGGATGTTATTGTCGAATTGGCAAAGTGATATTTGGAAGCCCATAGAGGGCAATGGTGAAAAAGGAAATAATTTCCTTTAAAAAGTGGAAGGAAGCTTTCTGAGAAACTGCTTTGTGTTCTGTTAATTCATCTCACAGAGTTACATCTTTGCCTTCAAGAAGCCTTTCGCTAAGGCTGTTCTTGTGGAATTGGCAAAGTGATATTTGGAAGCCCATAGAGGGCTAAGGTGAAAAAGGAAATATCTTCCGTTAAAATCTGGAAAGAAGCTTTCTGAGAAACTGCTTTGTGTTCTGTTAATTCATCTCAGAGAGTTACATCTTTCCCTTCAAGATGCCTTTCGCTAAGGCTGTTCTTGTGGAAGTGGCAAAGTGATATTTGGAAGCCCATAGACGGCTATTGGTGAAAAAGGAAATATCTTCCGTTAAAAACAGGAAAGAGGCTTTCAGAGAAACTGCTTTGTGTTCTCTTAATTAATCTCACAGAGTTACAGCTTTCCTCTCAAGAAGCCTTTCGCTAAGACTGTTTTGTCTAATTGGCAAAGTGATATTTGGAAGCCCATAGAGGGCTATGGTCTTAAAGGAAATATCTTCCGTTAAAAACTGGAAAGAAGCTTTCTGAGAAAGTGCTTTGTGTTCTGTCAATTCATCTCACAGAGTTACAGCTTTCCTTCAAGATGCCTTTCGCTAAGGCTGTTCTTGTGGAAGTGGCAAAGTGATATTTGGAAGCCCATAGACGGCTATTGGTGAAAAAGGAAATATCTTCCGTTAAAAACAGGAAAGAGGCTTTCAGAGAAACTGCTTTGTGTTCTCTTAATTAATCTCACAGAGTTACAGCTTTCCTCTCAAGAAGCCTTTCGCTAAGACTGTTTTGTCTAATTGGCAAAGTGATATTTGGAAGCCCATAGAGGGCTATGGTCTTAAAGGAAATATCTTCCGTTAAAAACTGGAAAGAAGCTTTCTGAGAAAGTGCTTTGTGTTCTGTCAATTCATCTCACAGAGTTACAGCTTACCCTTCAAGAAGCCTTTCGCTAAGGCTGTTCTCGTGGAATTGGCAAAGTGATATTTGGAAGACCATATAGGGCTATGGTGAAAAAGGAAATATCTTCCGTTAAAAACTGGAAAGAAGCTTTCTGAGAAACTGCTTTGTGTCCTGTTAATTCATCTCACAGAATTACATCTTTCCCTTCAAGAATCCTTTCGCTGAGGCTGTTCTTGTGGAAATGGCAAAGTGATATTTGGAAGCCCATTGAGGGCTATGGTGAAAAAGGAAATATCTTCCGTTAAAAACTGGAAAGAGGATTTCTGAGAAACTGCTTAGTGTTCTCTTAATTCGTCTCACAGAGTTACATCTTTCCCTTCAAGCAGCCTTTCGCTAAGGCTGTTATTGTGGAATTGGCAAAGTGATATTTGGAAGCCCATAGAGGGTTATGGTGAAAAAGAAAATACTTTCCGTAAAAAACTGGAAAGAAGTTTTCTGAGAAACTGCTTAGTGTTCTCTTAATTCGTCTCACAGGGTTACATCTTTCCCTTCAAGCAGCCTTTCGCTAAGGCTGTTATTGTGGAATTGGCAAAGTGATATTTGGAAGTTCATAGAGGGCTATGGTGAAAAAGGAAATAATTTCCGTTAAAAAATGGAAAGAAGCTTTCTGAGAAACTGCTTTGTGTTCTGATAATTCATCTCAAAGAGTTATAGCTTCCCTTCAAGAAGACTTTCGCTAAGGCTGTTCTTGTGGAAGTGGCAACGTGATATTTGGAATCCCATAGATGGCTATGGTGAAAAAGGAAATATCTTCCGTTAAAAACCGGAAAGAAGCTTTCTGAGAAACTGCTTTGTGTTCTGTTAATTCATCACAAAGAGTTACAGCTTTCCCCTCACGAAGACTTTCGCTAAGGCTGTTCTTGTGGAAGTGGCAAAGTGATATTTGGAAGCCCATAGAGGGCTATGCTCTTAAAGGAAATATCTTCCGTTAAAAACTGGAAAGAAGCATTCTGAGAAAGTGCTTTGTGTTCTGTCAATTCATCTCACAGAGTTACAGCTTTCCCCTCACGAAGCCTTTCGCTAAGACTGTTCTTGTCGAATTTTCAAAGCGGTATTTGGAAGCCCGTAGAGGGCTATGGTGAAAAAGGAAATAATTTCCGTTTAAAACTGGAAAGAAGCTTTCTGAGAAACTGCTTTGTGTTGTGTTAATTCACCCCACAAAGTTACAGCTTTTCCTTCAAGAAGCCTTTGGCTAAGGCTGTTCTTGTGGCATTGGCAAAGTGATATTTGGAAGCCCATAGAGGGCTAAGGTGAAAAAGGAATTATCTTCCGTTAAAATCTGGAAAGAAGCTTTCTGAGAAACTGCTCTGTGTTCTGTTAATTCATCTCACAGAGTTACATCTTTCCCTTCAAGAAGCCTTTCGCTAAGGCTGTTCTTGTGGAAGTGGCAAAGTGATATTTGGAAGCCCATAGAGGGTTATGGTGAAAAAGGAAATATCTTCCGTTAAAAAGTGGAAAGAGGCTTTCTGAGAAACTGCTTTATGTTCTCTTAATTAATCTCACAGAGTTACAGCTTTCCCCTCAAGAAGCCTTTCGCTAAGATTGTTTTGTGGAATTGGCAAAGTGATATTTGGAAGCCCATAGAGGGCTACGGTGAAAAAGGAAATATCTTCCGTTAAAATCTGGAAAGAAGCTTTCTGAGAAACTGCTTTGTGTTCTGTTAATTCATCTCCCAGAGTTACAACTTTCCCTCAAGAATATTTTCGCTGAGACTGTTCCTGTGGAATTTGCAACGTGATATTTGGAAGCCCATAGAGGGCTATGGTGAAAAGGAAATATCTTCCGTTAAAACGGAAAGAAGCTTTCTGAGAAACTGCTTTGTGTTCTGCTAATTCATCTCACAGAGTTGCATCTTTCCTTCAAGAAGACTTTCGCTAAGGCTCTTCTTGTGGAATTGGCAAAGTGATATTTGGAAGCCCATAGAGGCTATGGTGAAAAGGAAATATCTTCCGTTAAAAACTGGAAAGAAGCTCTGAGAAACTGCTTTGTGTTCTGTTAATTCATCTCACAGAGTTACATCTTTCCTTCAAGAAGACTTTCGCTAAGACTGTTCTTGTGGAATTTCCAAAGTGATATTTGGAAGCCCACAGAGGGTATGGTGAAAAGGAAATAACTTCCGTTAAAATCTGGAAAGAAGCTTTCTGAGTAACTGCTTTGTGTTCTGTTAATTCATCCCACAGAGTTACAGCTTTCCCTTCAAGAAGCCTTTCGGTAAGGCTGTTATTGTGGAATTGGCAAAGTGATATTTGGAAGCCCATAGAGGGCAATGGTGAAAAAGGAAATATCTTCCGTTAAAAACTGGAAAGAAGGTTTCCGAGAAACTGCTTTGTGTTCCGTTATTTCATCTCATAGACTTACATCTTTCCCTTCGAGAATCCTTTCGCTAAGGCTGTTCTTGTGGTAGTGGCAAAGTGATATTTGGAAGCCCATAGAGGGCTATGGTGAAAAACGAAATAACTTCCGTTAAAAACTGGAAAGAAGATTTCTGAGAAACTGCTTTGTGTCCTGTTAATTCATCTCACCGAGTTACAGCTTTCCCCTCAAGAAGCCTTTCGATAAGACTGTTCTTGTCGTATTTGCAAAGTGATATTTGGTAGCCCTTAGAGGGCTATGGTGAAAAAGGAAATATCTTCCGTTAAAAACTGGAAAGAAGCTTTCTGAGAAACTGCTTTGTGTTCTGTTAATTCATCTTACAGAGTTGTATCTTTCCCTTCAAGAAGCCTTTCGCTAAGGCTGTTCTTGTGGAATTGGCAAAGTGATATTTGGAAGCCCACAGAGGGCTATGATGAAAAAGGAAATATCTTACGTTAAAAACTGGAAAGAAACTTTCCTAGAAACTTCTTTGTGTTCTGTTAATTCATCACACAGAGTTACACCTTTCCCCTCAAGAAGACTTTCACTAAGACTGTTCTTGTCGAATTTGCAAAGTGATATTTGGAAGCCCATAGAGGGCTATGGTGAAAAAGGAAATATCTTCCGTTAAAAACTGGAAAGAAGCTTTCTGAGAAACTGCATTGTGTTCTGTTAATTCATCTCACAGAGCTACATCTTTATCTTCAGGAATCCTTTTGCTAAGACGGTTCTTGAAGAAGTGGCAAAGTGATATTTGGAAGCCCATAGAGGGCTATGGTCTTAAAGGAAATATCTTCCGTTAAAAACTGGAAAGAAACTTTCTGAGAAAGTGGTTTGTGTTCTGTGAATTCATCTCACAGAGTTACAGCTTTCCCTCACGAAGCCTTTCGCTAAGACTGTTCTTGTCGAATTTTCAAAGTGATATTTGGAAGCCCATAGAGGGCTATGGTGAAAAGGAAATATCTTCCGTTAAAACTGGAAAGAAGCTTTCTGAGAAACTGCTTTGTGTTCTTTAATTCATCTCACAGAGTTACATCTTTCCTTCAAGAAGCCTTCGCTAAGGCTGTTCTTGTGGAAGTGGCAAAGTGATATTTGGAAGCGCAGAGGGCTATGGTTAAAAAGGAAATACCTTCCGTTAAAACTGGAAAGAAGCATTGTGAGAAACTGCTTTGTGTTCTGTTAATTCATCTCACAGAGTTACATCTTTCCCTTCAAGCAGCCTTTCGCTAAGGCTGTTATTGTCGAATTGGTAAGGTGATATTTGGAAGCCCATAGAGGGCAATGGTGAAAAAGGCAATAATTTCCGTTAAAAATTGGAAAGAAGCTTTCTGAGAAACTGCTTTGTGTTCTGTTAATTCATCCCACAGAATTACAGCTTTCCCTTCAAGAAGCCTTTCGCTAGGGCTGTTCTTGTGTAATCGGCAAAGTGATATTTGGAAGCCCAAGAGGGCTATGGTGAAAAAGGAAATATCGTCCGTTAAAAACGGGAAAGAAGGTATCTCAGAAACTCCTTTGTGTTCTGTTAATTCATTTTACAGAGTTGCAGCTTTCCCCTCAAGAAGCCTTTCGCTAAGACTGTTCTTGTCGAATTCGTAAAGTGATATTTGGAAGCCCATAGAGGGCTACGGTGAAAAAGGAAGTATCTTCCGTTAAAAACTGGAAAGAAGCTTTCTGAGAAAGTGCTTTGTGTTCTGTTAATTCATCACAGAGTTACTGCTTTCCTCAAGAAGCCTTTCGATAACTCTGTTTTGTGGAATTTACAAAGTGATATTTTGAAGCCCATAGAGGGCTATGGTGAAAAGGAAATATCTTCCGATAAATCTGGAAAGAAGATTTCTGAGAAACTGCTTTGTGTTCTGTTAATTCATCTCACAGAGTTATAGCTTTCCCCTCAACAAGCCTTTTGCTAAGACTGTTCTTGTGGAATTTGCAAAGTGATATTTGCAAGCCCATAGAGGGCTAGGGTGTAAAAGGAAATATCTTCCATTAAAAACTGGAAAGAAGCTTTCTGAGAAACTGCTTTGTGTTCTGTTAATTCATCTCACAGAGTTACAGCTTTCCCTCACGAAGCCTTTCGCTAAGACTGTTCTTGTCGAATTGCAAAGTGATATTTGGAAGCCCATAGAGGACACTGGTGAAAAGGAAATACCTTCCGTTAAAAACTGGAAGGAAGCTTTCTGAGAAACTGCTTTGTGTTCTGTTAATTCATCTCACAGAGTTACATCTTTCCCCTCAAGAAGATTTTCGCTAAGCTGTTCTTGTGAATTTGCAATGTGATATTTGGAAGCCCATAGAAGGCTATGGTGAAAAGGAAATATCTTCCGTTAAAAACTGGAAAGAAGCTTTCTGAGAAACTGCTTTGTGTTCTGTTAATTCATCTCACAGAGTTACATCTTTCCTTCAAGAAGCCTCTCGCTAAGGCTGCTCTTTGGAATTGGCAAAGTGATATTTGGAAGCCCATAGAGGGCTATGGTGAAAAGGAAATATCTTCTGTTAAAAACTGGAAAGATGCTCTGAGAAACTGCTTTGTGTTCTGATAATTCATCTCACAGAGTTAAATCTTTCCGCTCAAGAAGACTTTCGCTAAGACTGTTCTTGTGGTATTTCCAAAGTGATATTTGGAAGCCCATAGAGGGCTATGGTGAAAAGGAAATATCTTCCATTAAAAACTGGAAAGAAGCTTTCTGAGAAACTGCTTTGTGTTCTGTTAATTCATCTCACAGAGTTACAGCTTTCCTTCAAGAAGCCTTTCGCTAAGGCTGTTCTTGTGATAGTGGCAAAGTGATATTTGGAAGCCCAAAGAGGGCTACGGTGAAAAGGAAATATCTTCCGTTAAAAAGTGGAAAGAAGCTTTCTGAGAAACTGCTTCGTGTTCTGCTAATTTATCTCACAGGGTTACAGCTTTCCTCAAGAAGCCTTTCGCTAAGACTGTTCTTGTCGAATTTGCAAAGTGATATTTGGAAGCCCATAGAGGGCTATGGTGAAAAGGAAATATCTTCCGTTAAAAACTGGAAAGAAGCTTTCTGAGAAATTGCATTGTGTTCTGTTAATTCATCACACAGAGCTACATCTTTCTCTTCAAGAAGCCTTTCGCTAAGGCTGTTCTTGTGGAATAGGCAAAGTGATATTTGGAAGCCCATAGAGGCTATGGTGAAAAGGAAATATCTTCCGTTAAAAACTGGAAAGCACTTTCTGAGAAAGTGCTTTATGTTTTGTCAATTCATCTCACAGAGATACAGCTTTCCTCAAAAAGCCTTTCGCTAAGACTGTTCTTGTCGAATTTTCAAAGTGATATTTGGAAGCCCATAGAGGTCTATGGTGAAAAGGAAATATCTTCCGTTAAAAACTGGAAAGAAGCTTTCTGAGAAACTGCTTTGTGTTCTTTTAATTCATCTCACAGAGTTACATCTTTCCTTCAAGAAGCCTTCGATAAGGCTGTTCTTGTGGAAGTGGCAAAGTGATATTTGGAAGCCCAAAGAGGGCTACGGTGAAAAGGAAATACCTTCCGTTAAAAACTGGAAAGAAGCATTGTGAGAAACTGCTTTGTGTTCTGTTAATTCATCTCAGAGAGTTACATCTTTCCCTTCAAGCAGCCTTTCACTAAGGCTGTTATTGTCGAATTGGTAAGGTGATATTTGGAAGCCCATAGAGGGCAATGGTGAAAAAGGCAATAATTTCCGTTAAAAATTGGAAAGAAGCTTTCTGAGAAACTGCTTTGTGTTCTGTTAATTCATCCCACAGAATTACAGCTTTCCCTTCAAGAAGCCTTTCGCTAGGGCTGTTCTTGTGTAATCGGCAAAGTGATATTTGGAAGCCCATAGAGGGCTATGGTGAAAAGGAAATATCTTCCGTTAAAAACCGGAAAGAAGGTATCTCAGAAACTCCTTTGTGTTCTGTTAATTCATCTTACAGAGTTGCAGCTTTCCCCTCAAGAAGCCTTTCGCTAAGACTGTTCTTGTCGAATTCGTAAAGTGATATTTGGAAGCCCATAGAGGGCTACGGTGAAAAAGGAAGTATCTTCCGTTAAAAACTGGAAAGAAGCTTTCTGAGAAAGTGCTTTATGTTTTGTCAATTCATCTCACAGAGTTACTGCTTTCCTCAAGAAGCCTTTCGATAACTCTGTTTTGTGGAATTTACAAAGTGATATTTTGAAGCCCGTAGAGGGCTATAGTGAAAAAGGAAATATCTTCCGATAAATCTGGAAAGAAGATTTCTGAGAAACTGCTTTGTGTTCTGTTAATTCATCTCACAGAGTTATAGCTTTCCTCAAGAAGCCTTTCGCTAAGACTGTTCTTGTGGAATTTGCAAAGTGATATTTGGAAGCCCATAGAGGGCTAGGGTGTAAAAGGAAATATCTTCCATTAAAAACTGGAAAGAAGCTTTCTGAGAAACTGCTTTGTATTCTGTTAATTCATCTCACAGAGTTACAGCTTTCCCCTCACGAAGCCTTTCGCTAAGACTGTTCTTGTCGAAATTGCAAAGTGATATTTGGAAGCCCATAGAGGACACTGGTGAAAAGGAAATACCTTCCGTTAAAAACTGGAAGGAAGCTTTCTGAGAAACTGCTTTGTGTTCTGTTAATTCATCTCACAGAGTTACATCTTTCCCTCAAGAAGATTTTCGCTAAGCTGTTCTTGTGAATTTGCAATGTGATATTTGGAAGCCCATAGAAGGCTATGGTGAAAAGGAAATATCTTCGTTAAAAACTGGAAAGAAGCTTTCTGAGAGACTGCTTTGTGTTCTGTTAATTCATCTCACAGAGTTACATCTTTCCCTTCAAGAAGCCTCTCGCTAAGGCTGCTCTTTTGGAATTGGCAAAGTGATATTTGGAAGCCCATAGAGGGCTATGGTGAAAAGGAAATATCTTCTGTTAAAACTGGAAAGATGCTCTCTGAGAAACTGCTTTGTGTTCTGCTAATTCATCTCACAGAGTTACATCTTTCCGCTCAAGAAGACTTTTCGCTAAGACGGTTCTTGTGGTATTTCCAAAGTGATATTTGGAAGCCCATAGAGGGCTATGGTGAAAAAGGAAATATCTTCCGTTAAAAACTGGAAAGAGGCTTTCTGAGAAACTGCTTTGTGTTCTGTTAATTCATCTCACAGAGTTACAGCTTTCCTTCAAGAAGCCTTTCGCTAAGGCTGTTCTTGTGATAGTGGCAAAGTGATATTTGGAAGCCCATAGAGGGCTACGGTGAAAAGGAAATATCTTCCGTTAAAAACTGGAAAGAAGCTTTCTGAGAAACTGCTTTGTGTTCTGTTAATTCATCTCACAGAGTTACAGCTTTCCCTCAAGAAGCCTTCGCTAAGACTGTTCTTGTGGAATTTGCAAAGTGATATTTGGAAGCCCATAGAGGGCTATGGTGAAAAGGAGATATCTTTCATTAAAACGGAAAGAAGCTATCTCAGAAACTCCTTTGTGTTCTGTTAATTCATATTACAGTGACAGCTTTCCCCTCAAGAAGCCTTTCGCTAAGACTGTTCTTGTCGAATTCGTAAAGTGATATTTTGAAGCCCATATAGGGCTACGGTGAAAAAGGAAATATCTTTCATTAAAAACCGGAAAGAAGCTTTCTGAGAAAGTGCTTTTTGTTCTGTTAATTCATCTCACAGAGTTACTGCTTTCCCCGCAAGAAACCTTTCGACAAGACTGTTTTGTGGAATTTACAAAGTGATATTTGGAAGCCCATAGAGGGCTATGGTGAAAAACGAAATATCTTCGTTAAAATCTGGAAAGAAGCTTTCTGAGAAACTGCTTTGTGTTCTGTTAATTAATCTCACAGAGTTACATCTTTCCCGTCAAGAAGCCTTTCGATAAGGCTGTTCTTGTGGAAGAGGCAACGTGATATTTGGAAGCCCATAGAGGGCTACGGTGAAAAAGGAAATATCGTCCGTTAAAAACTGGAAAGAAGCTCTCTGAGAAACTGCTTTGTGTCCTGTTAATTCATCTCAAAGAGTTACATCTTTCCCTTCAAGAAGCCTTTCGCTAAGGCTGTTCTTGTGGAAATGGCAAAGTGATATTTGGAAGCCCATAGAGGTCAATGGTGAAAAAGGAAATATCTTCCTTTAAAAACAGGAAAGAAGCTTTCTGAGAAACTGCTTTGTGTTCTGTTAATTCATCTCACAGAGTTACATCTTTCCCTTCAAGAAGACTTTCGCTAAGGCTGCTCTTGTGGAATTGGCAAAGTGATATTTGGAAGCCCATAGAGGGCTATGGTGAAAAAGGAAATACCTTCCGTTAAAAACTGGAAAGAGGCTTTCTGAGAAACTGCTTTGTGTTCTGTTAATTCACCTCACAGAGTTACACCTTTCCTTCAAGAAGCCTTTCGGTAAGGCTGTTCTTGTGGAATTGGCAAAGGATATTTGGAAGCCCATAGAGGGCTACGGTGAAAAGGAAATATCTTCCGTGAAAAACTGGAAAGAAGCTTTCTGAGAAACTGCTTTGTGTTCTGTTAACTCATCTTATAGAGTTACAGCTTTCCTTCAAGAAGCCTTTCGCTAAGACTGTTCTTGTCGAGTTTTCAAAGTGTTATTTGGAAGCCCATAGAGGGCTATGGTGAAAAGGAAATATCTTCCGTTAAAAACTGGAAAGAAGCTTTCTGAGAAACTGCTTTGTGTTCTGTTAATTCATCCCACAGAGTTACAGCTTTCCTTCAAGAAGACTTTCGCTAAGGCTGTTCTTGTGGAATTGGCAAAGGATATTTGGAAGCCCATAGAGGCTAAGGTTTAAAAGGAAATATCTTCCGTTAAAATCGGTAAAGAAGCTTTCTGAGAAACTACTTTGTGTTCTCTTAATTCATCTCACAGAGTTACATCTTTCCTTCAAGATGCCTTTCGCTAAGGCTGTTCTTGTGGAAGTGGCAAAGTGATATTTGGAAGCCCATAGAGGGCTATGGTGAAAAGGAAATATCTTCCGTGAAAAACTGGAAAGAGGCTTTCTGAGAAACTGCTTTGTATTCTCTTAATTAATCTCACAGAGTTACAGCTTTCCTCAAGAAGCCTTTCGCTAAGACTGTTTTGTGGAATTGGCAAAGTGATATTTGGAAGCCCATAGAGGGCTACGGTGAAAAGGAAATATCTTCCGTTAAAATCTGGAAAGAAGCTTTCTGAGAAACTGCTTTGTGTTCTGTTAATTCATCTCACAGAGTTACAACTTTCCCTCTAGAAGATTTTCGCTAAGACTGTTCTTGTGGAATTTGCAACGTGATATTTGGAAGCCCATAGAGGGCTATGGTGAAAAGGAAATATCTTCCGTTAAAAACTGGAAAGAAGCTTCCTGAGAAAGTGCTATGTGTTCTGTCAATTCATCTCACAGAGTTACAGCTCTCCTCAAGAAGCCTTTCGCTAAGACAGTTCTTGTCGAATTTTCAAAGTGATATTTGGAAGCACATAGAGGGCTATGGTGAAAAGGAAATATCTTCCGTTGAAAACTGGAAAGAAGGTTTCTGAGAAACTGCTTTGTGTTCTCTTAATTCATCTCACAGGGTTACAGCTTTCCGCTCGAGAAGCCTTTCGCTAAGACTGTTATGTGGAATTTGCAAAGTGATATTTGGAAGCCCATAGAGGGCTACGGTGAAAAGGAAATATCTTCCGTTAAAATCTGCCAAGAAGCTTTCTGAGAAACTGCTTTGTGTTCTGTTAATTCATCTCATAGAGTTACATCTTTCCTTCAAGAATCCTTTCAATAAGGCTGTTCTTGTGGAATTGGCAAAGTGATGTTTGGAAGCGCATAGAGGGCTATGGTAAAAAAGGAAATACCTTCCGTTCAAAACTGGAAAGAAGCTTTCTGAGAAACTGCTTTGTGTTCTGTTAATTCATCTCACAGAGTTACATCTTTCCCTTCCAGATGCCTTTCGCTAAGGCTGTTCTTGTGGAAGTGGCAAAGTGATATTTGGAAGCCCATAGAGGGCTACGGTGAAAAAGGAAATATCTTCCGTTAAAATCTGGAAAGCAGCTTTCTGAGAAACTGCTTTGTGTTCTGTTAATTCATCTCACAGAGTTACAACTTTCCCCTCAAGAAGATTTTCGCTAAGACTGTTCCTGTGGAATTTGCAACGTGATATTTGGAAGCCCATAGATGGCTAGGGTGAAAAAGGAAATATCTTCCGTTAAAAAGGGGAAAGAAGCTTTCTGAGAGACTGCATTGTGTTCTGCTAATTCATCTCACAGAGTTACATCTTTCCCTTCAGGAAGCCTTTCGCTAAGGCTGTTCTTGTGGAATTGGCAAAGTGATATTTGGAAGCCCATAGAGGGCTGTGGTGAAAAAGGAAATATCTTCCGTTCAAAACTGGAAAGAGGCTTTCTGAGAAACTGCTTTGTGTTCTCTTACTTCATCTCACAGAGTTACAGCTTTCCCCTCGGAAAGCCTTTCGCTAAGACTGTTTTGTGGAATTTTCAAAGTGATAAGTGGAAGCCTATAGAGGTCTACGGTGAAAAAGGAAATATCTTCCGTTAAAATCTGCAAAGAAGCTTTCTGAGAAACTGCTTTGTGTTCTGTTAATTCATCTCACAGAGTTACATCTTTCCGTTCAAGAAGCCTTTCGATAAGGCTGTTCTTGTGGAATTGGCAAAGTGATATTTGGAAGCGCATAGAGGGCTAAGGTTGAAAAGGAAATATCTTCCGTTAAAAACTGGAAAGAAGCTTTCTGAGAAACTGCTTTGTGATCTGTTAATTCATCCCACAGAGTTACAGCTTTCCTTCAGGAAGCCTTTCGCTAAGGCTGTTCTTGTGGAATTGGCAAAGGATATTTGGATGCCCATAGAGGGCTAAGGTGAAAAGGAAATAACTTCCGTTAAAATCTGGAAAGAAGCTTTCTGAGAAACTGCTTTGTGTTCTGTTAATTCATCTCACAGAGTTACATCTTTCCCTTCAAGAAGCCTTTCGCTAAGGCTGTTCTTGTGGAAGTGGCAAAGTGATATTTGGAAGCCCATAGAGGGTTATGGTGAAAAAGGATATATCTTCCGTTAAAAACAGGAAAGAGGCTTTCTGAGAAACTGCTTTGTGTTCTCTTAATTAATCTCACAGAGTTACAGCTCTCCTCTCAAGAAGCCTTTCGCTAAGACTGTTTTGTCTAATTGGCAAAGTGATATTTGGAAGCCCATAAAGGGCTATGGTGAAAAAGGAAATATCTTCCGTTAAAAACTGGAAAGAAGCTTTCTGAGAAAGTGCTTTGTGTTCTGTCAATTCATCTCACAGAGTTACAGCTTTCCCTTCAAGAAGCCTTTCGCTAAGGCTGTGCTCGTGGAATTGGCAAAGTGATATTTGGAAGACCATATGGGGCTATGGTGAAATAGGAAATATCTTCCGTTAAAAACTGGAAAGAAGCTTTCTGAGGAACTGCTTTGTGTTCTGTTAATTCATCTCACAGGGTTACATCTTTCCCTTCAAGAAGCCTTTCGCTAAGGCTGTTCTTGTACAATTGGCAAAGTGATATTTGGAAGCCCATAGAGAGTTATGGTGAAAAAGAAATTACCTTCCGTAAAAAACTGGAAAGAAGTTTTCTGGGAAACTGCTTAGTGTTCTGTTAATTGTCTCACAGAGTTACATCTTTCCCTTCAAGCAGCCTTTTGCTAAGGCTGTTCTTGTGGAATTGGCAAAGTGATATTTGGAAGTCCATAGAGGGCTATGGTGAAAAAGGAAATAATTTCCGTCAAAAACTGGAAAGAAGCTTTCTGAGAAACTGCATTGTGTTCTGTTAATTCATCTCACAGAGCTACATCTTTATCTTCAGGAATCCTTTTCCTAAGACTGTTCTTGAAGAAGTGGCAAAGTGATATTTGGAAGCCCATAGAGGGCTATGGTCTTAAAGGAAATATCTTCCGTTAAAAACTGGAAAGAAGCTTTCTGAGAAAGTGGTTTGTGTTCTGTGAATTCATCTCACAGAGTTACAGCTTTCCCATCTCGAAGCCTTTCGCTAAGACTGTTCTTGTCGAATTTTCAAAGTGATATTTGGAAGCCCATAAAGGGCTATGGTGAAAAGGAAATATCTTCCGTTAAAAACTGGAAAGAAGCTTTCTGAGAAACTGCTTTGTGTTCTTTTAATTCATCTCACAGAGTTACATCTTTCCCTTCAAGAAGCCTTTCGCTAAGGCTGTTCTTGTGGAAGTGGCAAAGTGATATTTGGAAGCGCAGAGAAGGCTATGGTTAAAAAGGAAATACCTTCCGTTAAAAACTGGAAAGAAGCTTTGTGAGAAACTGCTTGGTGTTCTGTTAATTCATCTCACAGGGTTACATCTTTCCTTCAAGCAGCCTTCGCTAAGGCTGTTATTGTCGAATTGGCAAGGTGATATTTGGAAGCCCATAGAGGGCTAAGGTGAAAAAGGAATTATCTTCCGTTAAAATCTGGAAAGAAGCTTTCTGAGAAACTGCTTTGTGTTCTGTTAATTCATCTCACAGAGTTACAACTTTCCCTCAAGAAGATTTTCGCTAAGACTGTTCTGTGGAATTTGCAACGTGATATTTGGAAGCCCATAGATGGCTAGGGTGAATAAGGAAATATCTTCCGTTAAAAGGGGAAAGAAGCTTTCTGAGAGACTGCATTGTGTTCTGCTAATTCATCTCACAGAGTTACATCTTTCCTTCAGGAAGCCTTTCGCTAAGGCTGTTCTTGTGGAATTGGCAAAGTGATATTTGGAAGCCCATAGAGGGCTGTGGTGAAAAGGAAATATCTTCCGTTCAAAACTGGAAAGAAGCTTTCTGAGAAGCTGCTTTGTGTTCTCTTACTTCATCTCACAGAGTTACAGCTTTCCCTCGGAAAGCCTTCGCTAAGACTGTTTTGTGGAATTTTCAAAGTGATAAGTGGAAGCCTATAGAGGTCTACGGTGAAAAGGAAATATCTTCCGTTAAAATCTGCAAAGAAGCTTTCTGAGAAACTGCTTTGTGTTCTGTTAATTCATCTCACAGAGTTACATCTTTCCGTTCAAGAAGCCTTTCGATAAGGCTGTTCTTGTGGAATTGGCAAAGTGATATTTGGAAGCATAGAGGGCTAAGGTTGAAAAGGAAATATCTTCCGTTAAAAACTGGAAAGAAGCTTTCTGAGAAACTGCTTTGTGATCTGTTAATTCATCCCACAGAGTTACAGCTTTCCTTCAGGAAGCCGTTCGCTAAGGCTGTTCTTGTGGAATTGGCAAAGGATATTTGGATGCCCATAGAGGGCTAAGGTGAAAAGGAAATAACTTCCGTTAAAATCTGGAAAGAAGCTTTCTGAGAAACTGCTTTGTGTTCTGTTAATTCATCTCACAGAGTTACATCTTTCCCTTCAAGAAGCCTTTCGCTAAGGCTGTTCTTGTGGAAGTGGCAAAGTGATATTTGGAAGCCCATAGAGGGTTATGGTGAAAAGGATATATCTTCCGTTAAAAACAGGAAAGAGGCTTTCTGAGAAACTGCTTTGTGTTCTCTTAATTAATCTCACAGAGTTACAGCTTTCCTCTCAAGAAGCCTTTCGCTAAGACTGTTTTGTCTAATTGGCAAAGTGATATTTGGAAGCCCATAGAGGCTATGGTCTTAAAGGAAATATCTTCCGTTAAAAACTGGAAAGAAGCTTTCTGAGAAAGTGCTTTGTGTTCTGTCAATTCATCTCACAGAGTTACAGCTTTCCTTCAAGAAGCCTTTCGCTAAGGCTGTGCTCGTGGAATTGGCAAAGTGATATTTGGAAGACCATATGGGGCTATGGTGAAATAGGAAATATCTTCCGCTCAAAACTGGAAAGAAGCTTTCTGAGGAACTGCTTTGTGTTCTGTTAATTCATCTCACAGGGTTACATCTTTCCTTCAAGAAGCCTTTCGCTAAGGCTGTTCTTGTACAATTGGCAAAGTGATATTTGGAAGCCCATAGAGAGTTATGGTGAAAAAGAAATTACCTTCCGTAAAAAACTGGAAAGAAGTTTTCTGGGAAACTGCTTAGTGTTCTGTTAATTCGTCTCACAGAGTTACATCTTTCCCTTCAAGCAGCCTTTTGCTAAGGCTGTTCTTGTGGAATTGGCAAAGTGATATTTGGAAGTCCATAGAGGGCTATGGTGAAAAAGGAAATAATTTCCGTCAAAGACTGGAAAGAAGCTCTCTGAGAAACTGCATTGTGTTCTGTTAATTCATCTCACAGAGCTACATCTTTATCTTCAGGAATCCTTTTCCTAAGACTGTTCTTGAAGAAGTGGCAAAGTGATATTTGGAAGCCCATAGAGGGCTATGGTCTTAAAGGAAATATCTTCCGTTAAAAACTGGAAAGAAGCTTTCTGAGAAAGTGGTTTGTGTTCTGTGAATTCATCTCACAGAGTTACAGCTTTCCTTCAAGCAGCCTTTCGCTAAGGCTGTTATTGTCGAATTGGCAAGGTGATATTTGGAAGCCCATAGAGGGTTATGGTGAAAAGAAATTACCTTCCGTAAAAACTGGAAAGAAGTTTTCTGAGAAACTGCTTGGTGTTCTGTTAATTCGTCTCACAGAGTTACATCTTTCCTTCAAGCAGCCTTTCGCTAAGGCTGTTATTGTCGAATTGGCAAGGTGATATTTGGAAGTCCATAGAGGGCTATGGTGAAAAGGAAATAATTTCCGTCAAAGACTGGAAAGAAGCTTTCTGAGAAACTGCTTTGTGTTCTGTTAATTCATCTCACAGAGTTACAGCTTTCCTTCAAGAAGACTTTCGCTAAGGCTGTTCTTGTGGAAGTGGCAAAGTGATATTTGGAAGCCCATAGATGGCTAGGGTGAATAAGGAAATATCTTCCGTTAAAAAGTGGAAAGAAGCTTTCTGAGAGACTGCATTGTGTTCTGCTAATTCATCTCACAGAGTTACATCTTTCCTTCAGGAAGCCTTTCGCTAAGGCTGTTCTTGTGGAATTGGCAAAGTGATATTTGGAAGCCCATAGAGGGCTGTGGTGAAAAGGAAATATCTTCCGTTCAAAACTGGAAAGAGGCTTTCTGAGAAGCTGCTTTGTGTTCTCTTACTTCATCTCACAGAGTTACAGCTTTCCCTCGGAAAGCCTTTCGCTAAGACTGTTTTGTGGAATTTTCAAAGTGATAAGTGGAAGCCTATAGAGGTCTACGGTGAAAAGGAAATATCTTCCGTTAAAATCTGCAAAGAAGCTTTCTGAGAAACTGCTTTGTGTTCTGTTAATTCATCTCACAGAGTTACATCTTTCCGTTCAAGAAGCCTTTCGATAAGGCTGTTCTTGTGGAATTGGCAAAGTGATATTTGGAAGCATAGAGGCTAAGGTTGAAAAGGAAATATCTTCCGTTAAAACTGGAAAGAAGCTTTCTGAGAAACTGCTTTGTGATCTGTTAATTCATCCCACAGAGTTACAGCTTTCCTTCAGGAAGCCGTTCGCTAAGGCTGTTCTTGTGGAATTGGCAAAGGGATATTTGGATGCCCATAGAGGCTAAGGTGAAAAGGAAATAACTTCCGTTAAAATCTGGAAAGAAGCTTTCTGAGAAACTGCTTTGTGTTCTGTTAATTCATCTCACAGAGTTACATCTTTCCTTCAAGAAGCCTTCGCTAAGGCTGTTCTTGTGGAAGTGGCAAAGTGATATTTGGAAGCCCATAGAGGGTTATGGTGAAAAGGATATATCTTCCGTTAAAAACAGGAAAGAGGCTTTCTGAGAAACTGCTTTGTGTTCTCTTAATTAATCTCACAGAGTTACAGCTTTCCTCTCAAGAAGCCTTTCGCTAAGACTGTTTTGTCTAATTGGCAAAGTGATATTTGGAAGCCCATAGAGGCTATGGTCTTAAAGGAAATATCTTCCGTTAAAAACTGGAAAGAAGCTTTCTGAGAAAGTGCTTTGTGTTCTGTCAATTCATCTCACAGAGTTACAGCTTTCCTTCAAGAAGCCTTTCGCTAAGGCTGTTATTGTCGAATTGGCAAGGTGATATTTGGAAGCCCATAGAGGGTTATGGTGAAAAGAAATTACCTTCCGTAAAAACTGGAAAGAAGTTTTCTGGGAAACTGCTTAGTGTTCTGTTAATTCGTCTCACAGAGTTACATCTTTCCTTCAAGCAGCCTTTCGCTAAGGCTGTTATTGTCGAATTGGCAAGGTGATATTTGGAAGTCCATAGAGGGCTATGGTGAAAAGGAAATAATTTCCGTTAAAAACTGGAAAGAAGTTTTCTGAGAAACTGCTTTGTGTTCTGTTAATTCATCTCACAGAGTTACACCTTTCCTTCAAGAAGCCTTTCGCTAAGACTGTTCTTGGCGAATTTGCAAAGTGATATTTGGAAGCCCATAGAGGACAAAGGTGAAAAGGAAATATCTTCTGTTAAAACTGGAAAGAAGCTTTCTGAGAAACTGCTTTGTGTTCTGTTAATTCATCTCACAGAGTTACATCTTTCCCTTCAAGAAGCTTTTCGCTGAGGCTGTTCTTGTGGAATTGGCAAAGTGGTATTTGGAAGCCCATAGAGGGCTATGGTGAAAAGGAAATATCTTACGTTAAAAACTGAAAAGAAGCTTTCTGAGAAACTGCTTTGTGTTCTGTTAATTCATCTCACAGAGTTACATCTTTCCTGCAAGAAGACTTTCACTAAGGCTGTTCTTGTGGAATAGGCAAAGTGATATTTGGAAGCCCTTAGAGGGCTATGGTGAAAAGGAAATATCTTCCGTTAAAAACTGGAAAGAAGCTTTCTGAGAAACTGCTTTGTGTTCTGTGAATTCATCTCACAAAGTTACAGCTTTCCTTCAAGAAGCCTTTCGCTAAGGCTGTTCTTGTGGAATTGGCAAAGTGATATTTGGAAGCCCATAGAGGGCTAAGGTGAAAAAGGAATTATCTTCCGTTAAAATCTGGAAAGAAGCTTTCTGAGAAACTGCTTTGTGTTCTGTTAATTCATCTCACAGAGTTACATCTTTTCCTTCAAGAAGCCTTTCGCTAAGGCTGTTCTTGTGGAAGTGGCAAAGTGATATTTGGAAGCCCATAGAGGGTTATGGTGAAAAAGGAAATATCTTCCGTTAAAAAGTGGAAAGAGGCTTTCTGAGAAACTGCTTTGTGTTCTCTTAATTAATCTCACAGAGTTACAGCTTTCCCCTCAAGAAGCCTTTCACTAGGATTGTCTTGTGGAATTGGCAAAGTGATATTTGGAAGCCCATAGAGGGCTACGGTGAAAAGGAAATATCTTCCGTTAAAATCTGGAAAGAAGCTTTCTGAGAAACTGCTTTGTGTTCTGTTAATTCATCTCACAGAGTTACAACTTTCCCTCAAGAAGCCTTTCGCTAAGACTGTTCTTGTGGAATTTGCAACGTGATATTTGGAAGCCCATAGAGGGCTATGGTGAAAAGGAAATATCTTCCGTTAAAAACGGAAAGAAGCTTTCTGAGAGACTGCATTGTGTTCTGCTAATTCATATCACAGAGTTGCATCTTTCCTTCAAGAAGACTTTCGCTAAGGCTGTTCTTGTGGAATTGGCAAAGTGATATTTGGAACCCCTAGAGGGCTATGGTGAAAAGGAAATATCTTCCGTTAAAAACTGGAAAGAAGCTCTGTGAGAAACTGCTTTGCATTCTGATAATTCATCTCACAGAGTTTCATCTTTCCCTCAAGAAGAATTTCGCTAAGATGGTACTTGTGGAATTTGCAAAGTGATATTTGGAAGCCCACAGAGGGCTATGGTGAAAAGGAAATAACTTCCGTTAAAATCTGGAAAGAAGCTTTCTGAGAAACTGCTTTGTGTTCTGTTAATTCATCCCACAGAGTTACAGCTTTCCTTCAAGAAGCCTTTCGCTAAGGCTGTTATTGTCGAATTGGCAAAGTGATATTTGGAAGCCCATAGAGGGCAATGGTGAAAAGGAAATATCTTCCGTTAAAAACTGGAAAGAAGGTTTCCGACAAACTGCTTTGTGTTCCGTTATTTCATCTCATAGACTTACATCTTTCCCTTCGAGAATCCTTTCGCTAAGGCTGTTCTTGTGGTAGTGGCAAAGTGATATTTGGAAGCCCATAGAGGGCTATGGTGAAAAGGAAATAACTTCCGTTAAAAACTGGAAAGAAGATTTCTGAGAAACTGCTTTGTGTCCTGTTAATTCATCTCACCGAGTTACAGCTTTCCCCTCAAGAAGCCTTTCGATAAGACTGTTCTTGTCGTATTTGCAAAGTGATATTTGGTAGCCCTTAGAGGGCTATGGTGAAAAGGAAATATCTTCCGTTAAAAACTGGAAAGAAGCTTGAGAAACTGCTTTGTGTTCTGTTAATTCATCTCACAGAGTTGTATCTTTCCTTCAAGAAGCCTTTCGCTAAGGCTGTTCTTGTGGAATTGGCAAAGTGATATTTGGAAGCCCACAGAGGGCTATGGTGAAAAGGAAATATCTTACGTTAAAAACTGGAAAGAAACTTTCCTAGAAACTTCTTTGTGTTCTGTTAATTCATCACACAGAGTTACAGCTTTCCCCTCAAGAAGACTTTCACTAAGGCTGTTCTTGTCGAATTTGCAAAGTGATATTTGGAAGCCCATAGAGGGCTATGGTGAAAAGGAAATATCTTCCGTTAAAAACTGGAAAGAAGCTTTCTGAGAAACTGCCTTGTGTTCTGTTAATTCATCTCACAGAGTTACATCTTTCTCTTCAAGAAGCCTTTCGCTAAGGCTGTTCTTGTGGAATAGGCAAAGTGATATTTGGAAGCCCATAGAGGGCTATGGTGAAAAGGAAATATCTTCCGTTAAAAACTGGAAAGAAGCTTTCTGAGAAAGTGCTTCGTGTTTTGTCAATTCATCTCACAGAGTTACAGCTTTCCCCTCAAGAAGCCTTTCGCTAAGACTTTTCTTGTCGAATTTTCAAAGTGATATTTGGAAGCCCATAGAGGGCTATGGTGAAAAGGAAATATCTTCCATTAAAAACTGGAAAGAAGCTTTCTGAGAAACTGCTTTGTGTTCTTTAATTCATCTCACAGAGTTACATCTTTCCTTCAAGAAGCCTTTCGATAAGACTGTTCTTGTGGAAGTGGCAAAGTGATATTTGGAAGCCCACAGAGGGCTATGGTGAAAAGGAAATACCTTCCGTTAAAAACTGGAAAGAAGCTTGAGAAACTGCTTTGTGTTCTGTTAATTCATCTCACAGAGTTACATCTTTCCTTCAAGCAGCCTTTCGCTAAGGCTGTTCTTGTCGAATTAGCAAAGTGATATTTGGAAGCCCATAAAGGGCAATGGTGAAAAGGAAATAATTTCCGTTAAAAACTGGAAAGAAGCTTTCTGAGAAACTGCTTTGTGTTCTGTTAATTCATCTCACAGAGTTACTGCTTTCCCCTCAAGAAGCCTTTCGCTTAGACTGTTTTGTGGAATTTACAAAGTGATATTTGGAAGCCCACAGAGGGCTATGGTGAAAAGGAAATATCTTCCGTTAAAATCTGGAAAGAAGCTTTCTGAGAAACTGCTTCGTGTTCTGCTAATTTATCTCACAGGGTTACAGCTTTCCCCTCAAGAAGCCTTTCGCTAAGACTGTTCTTGTCGAATTTGCAAAGTGATATTTGGAAGCCCATAGAGGGCTATGGTGAAAAGGAAATATCTTCCGTTAAAAACTGGAAAGAAGCTTTCTGAGAAACTGCATTGTGTTCTGTTAATTCATCTCACAGAACTACATCTTTCTTCAAGAAGCCTTTCGCTAGGACTGTTCTTGTGGAATAGGCAAAGTGATATTTGGAAGCCCATAGAGGGCTATGCTCTTAAAGGAAATATCTTCCGTTAAAAACTGGAAAGAAGCTTTCTGAGAAACTGCTTTGTGTTTTGTTAATTCATCTTAAGGAGTTACAACTTTCCCCTCAAGAAGCCTTTCGCTAAGACTGTTCTTGGCGAATTTACAAAGTGATGTTTGGAAGCCCATAGAGGACTATGGAGAAAAAGGAAATGATTTCCGTTAAAAACTGGAAAGAAGTTTTCTGAGAAACTGCTTTGTGTTCTGTTAATTCATCTCACAGAGTTACACCTTTCCTTCAAGAAGCCTTTCGCTAAGACTGTTCTTGGCGTATTTGCAGAGTGATATTTGGAAGCCCATAGAGGACAAAGGTGAAAAGGAAATATCTTCTGTTAAAACTGGAAAGAAGCTTTCTGAGAAACTGCTTTGTGTTCTGTTAATTCATCTCACAGAGTTACATCTTTCCCTTCAAGAAGCTTTTCGCTAAGGCTGTTCTTGTGGAATTGTCAAAGTGGTATTTGGAAGCCCATAGAGGGCTATGGT
This sequence comes from Erythrocebus patas, assembly GCA_023783455.1. Classification (NCBI taxonomy): domain Eukaryota; kingdom Metazoa; phylum Chordata; class Mammalia; order Primates; family Cercopithecidae; genus Erythrocebus; species Erythrocebus patas. The sequence goes on from JAKFHT010004387.1 coordinate 129,838, forward strand.
GAAAAGGAAATATCTTACGTTAAAAACTGAAAAGAAGCTTTCTGAGAAACTGCTTTGTGTTCTGTTAATTCATCTCACAGAGTTACATCTTTCCTGCAAGAAGACTTTCACTAAGGCTGTTCTTGTGGAATAGGCAAAGTGATATTTGGAAGCCCTTAGAGGGCTATGGTGAAAAGGAAATATCTTCCGTTAAAAACTGGAAAGAAGCTTTCTGAGAAACTGCTTTGTGTTCTGTGAATTCATCTCACAAAGTTACAGCTTTCCTTCAAGAAGCCTTCGCTAAGGCTGTTCTTGTGGAATAGGCAAAGTGATATTTGGAAGCCCACAGAGGGCTATGGTGAAAAAGGAAATATCTTCCGTTAAAACAGGAAAGAGGCTTTCTGAGAAACTGCTTTGTGTTCTGTTAATTCATCTTACAGAGTTACAGCTTTCCCTCAAGAAGCCTTCGCTAAGACTGTTCTTGGCGAATTTGCAAAGTGATGTTTTGAAGCCCATAGAGGATTATGGAGAAAAGGAAATATCTTCGGTTAAAAACTGGAAAGAGGCTTTCTGAGAAACTGCTTTGTGTTCTGTTAATTCATCTCACAGAGTTACAGCTTTCCATTCAGGAAGCGTTTCGCTAAGGGTGTTCTTGTGGAAGTGGCAAAGTGATATTTGGAAGCCCATAGAGGGCTACGTGAAAAAGGAAATATCTTCCGTTAAAATCTGGAAAGAAGCTTTCTGAGAAACTGCTTTGTGTTCTGTTAATTCATCTCATAGAGTTACAAGTTTAGCTTCAAGAAGTCTTTCGCTAAGGCTGTTCTTGTCGAATTAGCAAAGTGATATTTGGAATCCCATAGAGGGCAATGGTGAAAAAGGAAATATCTCCCGTTAAAATCTGGAAAGAAGGTTTCCGACAAACTGCTTTGTGTTTCGTTATTTCATCTCATAGACTTACATCTTTCCCTTCGAGAATCCTTTCGCTAAGGCTGTTCTTGTGGTAGTGGCAAAGTGATATTTGGAAGCCCATAGAGGGCTATGGTGAAAAAAGAAATAACTTCCGTTAAAAACTGGAAAGAAGATTTCTGAGAAACTGCTTTGTGTCCTGTTAATTCATCTCACCGAGTTACAGCTTTCCCCTCAAGAAGCCTTTCGATAAGACTGTTCTTGTCGTATTTGCAAAGTGATATTTGGTAGCCCTTAGAGGGCTATGGTGAAAAAGGAAATATCTTTCGTTAAAAACTGGAAAGAAGCTTTCTGAGAAACTGCTTTGTGTTCTGTTAATTCATCTTACAGAGTTGTATCTTTCCCTTCAAGAAGCCTTTCGCTAAGGCTGTTCTTGTGGAATTGGCAAAGTGATATTTGGAAGCCCACAGAGGGCTATGGTGAAAAAGGAAATATCTTACGTTAAAAACTGGAAAGAAACTTTCCTAGAAACTTCTTTGTGTTCTGTTAATTCATCACACAGAGTTACAGCTTTCCCCTCAAGAAGACTTTCGCTAAGACTGTTCTTGTCGAATTTGCAAAGTGATATTTGGAAGCCCATAGAGGGCTAAGGTGAAAAAGGAAATATCTTCCGTTAAAAACTGGAAAGAAACTTTCTGAGAAACTGCTTTGTGTTCTGTTAATTCATCTCACAGAGTTACATCTTTGCCTTCAAGCAGCCTTTCGCTACGGCTGTCATTGTCGAATTGGCAAAGTGATATTTGGAAGCCCATAAAGGGCAATGGTGAAAATAATTTCCGTTAAAAACTGGAAAGAAGCTTTCTGAGAAACTGCTTTGTGTTCTGTTAATTCATCTCACAGAGTTACTGCTTTCCCCTCAAGAAGCCTTTCGCTTAGACTGTTTTGTGGAATTTACAAAGTGATATTTGGAAGCCCACAGAGGGCTATGGTGAAAAAGGAAATATCTTCCGTTAAAATCTGGAAAGAAGCTTTCTGAGAAACTGCTTCGTGTTCTGCTAATTTATCTCACAGGGTTACAGCTTTCCCCTCAAGAAGCCTTTCGCTAAGACTGTTCTTGTCGAATTTGCAAAGTGATATTTGGAAGCCCATAGAGGGCTATGGTGAAAAAGGAAATATCTTCCGTTAAAAACTGGAAAGAAGCTTTCTGAGAAACTGCATTGTGTTCTGTTAATTCATCTCACAGAACTACATCTTTCTCTTCAAGAAGCCTTTCGCTAGGACTGTTCTTGTGGAATAGGCAAAGTGATATTTGGAAGCCCATAGAGGGCTATGCTCTTAAAGGAAATATCTTCCGTTAAAAACTGGAAAGAAGCTTTCTGAGAAAGTGCTTCGTGTTTTGTCAATTCATCTCACAGAGTTACAGCTTTCCCCTCAAGAAGCCTTTCGCTAAGACTTTTCTTGTCGAATTTTCAAAGTGATATTTGGAAGCCCATAGAGGGCTATGGTGAAAAAGGAAATATCTTCCGTTAAAAACTGGAAAGAAGCTTTCTGAGAAACTGCTTTGTGTTCTTTAATTCATCTCACAGAGTTACATCTTTCCTTCAAGAAGCCTTTCGCTAAGGCTGTTCTTGTGGAAGTGGCAAAGTGATATTTGGAAGCCCACAGAGGGCTATGGTTAAAAGGAAATACCTTCCGTTAAAAACTGGAAAGAAGCTTGAGAAACTGCTTTGTGTTCTGTTAATTCATCTCAGAGAGTTACATCTTTCCTTCAAGCAGCCTTTCGCTAAGGCTGTTATTGTCGAATTGGCAAAGTGATATTTGGAAGCCCATAAAGGGCAATGGTGAAAAAGGAAATAATTTCCGTTAAAATTGGAAAGAAGCTTGAGAAACTGCTTTGTGTTCTGTTAATTCATCTCACAGAACTACATCTTTCTCTTCAAGAAGCCTTCGCTAAGGCTGTTCTTGTGGAATAGGCAAAGTGATATTTGGAAGCCCATAGAGGGCTATGGTGAAAAGGAAATATCTTCCGTTAAAAACAGGAAAGAGGCTTTCTGAGAAACTGCTTTGTGTTCTGTTAATTCATCTTACAGAGTTACAGCTTTCCCCTCAAGAAGCCTTCGCTAAGACTGTTCTTGGCGAATTTGCAAAGTGATGTTTTGAAGCCCATAGAGGATTATGGAGAAAAGGAAATATCTTCGGTTAAAAACTGGAAAGAGGCTTTCTGAGAAACTGCTTTGTGTTCTGTTAATTCATCTCACAGAGTTACAGCTTTCCATTCAGGAAGCGTTTCGCTAAGGGTGTTCTTGTGGAAGTGGCAAAGTGATATTTGGAAGCCCATAGAGGGCTACGGTGAAAAAGGAAATATCTTCTGTTAAAAAGTGGAAAGAAGCTTTCTGAGAAACTGCTTTGTGTTCTGCTAATTTATCTCACAGAGTTACAGCTTTCCCCTCAAGAAGCCTTTCGCTAAGACTGTTCTTGTCGAATTTGCAAAGTGATATTTGGAAGCTCATAGAGGGCTATGGTGAAAAAGGAAATATCTTCCATTAAAAACTGGAAAGAAGCTTTCTGGGAAACTGCATTGTGTTCTGTTAATTCATCTCACAGAGTTACACCTTTCGCTTCAAGAAGCCTTTCGCTAAGTCTGTTCTTGGCGAATTTGCAAAGTGATGTTTGGAAGCCCATATAGGACTATGGAGAAAAAGGAAATGATTTCCGTTAAAAACTGGAAAGAAGTTTTCTGAGAAACTGCTTTGTGTTCTGTTAATTCATCTCACAGAGTTACACCTTTCCCTTCAAGAAGCCTTTCGCTAAGTCTGTTCTTGGCGAATTTCCAAAGTGATGTTTGGAAGCCCATAGAGGACAATGGTGAAAAAGGAAATATCTTCTGTTAAAAACTGGAAGGAAGCTTTCTGAGAAACTGCTTTTTGTTCTGTTAATTCATCTCACAGGGTTACATCTTTCCTTCAAGAAGCTTTTCGCTGAGGCTGTTCTTGTGGAATTGGCAAAGTGGTATTTGAAAGCCCATAGAGGGCTATGGTGAAAAAGGAAATATCTTCCGTTAAAAACTGGAAAGAAGCTTTCTGAGAAACTGCTTTGTGTTCTGTGAATTCATCTCACAAAGTTACAGCTTTCCCCTCACGAAGCCTTTCGCTAAGACTGTGCTTGTCGAATTTGCAAAGTGATATTTGGAAGCCCATAGAGGACATTGGTGAAAAGGAAATATCTTCTGTTAAAAACTGGAAAAATCTTTCTGAGAAACTGCTTTGTGTTCAGTTAATTCATCTCATAGAGTTACTGCTTTCCCCTCAAGAAGGTTTTCCTAAGGCTGTTCTTGTGGAAGTGGCAAAGTGATATTTGGAATCCCATAGAGGGCAACGGTGAAAAAGGAATTATCTTCCGTTAAAATTGGAAAGAAGCTTTCTAAGAAACTGCTTTGTGTTCTGTTAATTCATCTCACAGAGTTACAGCTTTCCTTCAAAGCCTTTCGCCAAGGCTGTTCTTGTGTAAGTGGCAAAGTGATATTTGGAAGCCCATAGAGGGCTATGGTAATAAAGGAAATATCTTCCGTTAAAAACTGGAAAGAAGCTTTCTGAGAAAGTGCTTTGTGTTCTGTTAATTCATCTCACAGAGTTACTGCTTTCCCCTCAAGAAGCCTTTCGCTTAGACTGTTTTGTGGAATTTACAAAGTGATATTTGGAAGCCCACAGAGGGCTATGGTGAAAAAGGAAATATCTTCCGTTAAAATCTGGAAAGAAGCTTTCTGAGAAACTGCTTCGTGTTCTGCTAATTTATCTCACAGGGTTACAGCTTTCCCCTCAAGAAGCCTTTCGCTAAGACTGTTCTTGTCGAATTTGCAAAGTGATATTTGGAAGCCCATAGAGGGCTATGGTGAAAAAGGAAATATCTTCCGTTAAAAACTGGAAAGAAGCTTTCTGAGAAACTGCATTGTGTTCTGTTAATTCATCTCACAGAACTACATCTTTCTCTTCAAGAAGCCTTCGCTAAGACTGTTCTTGTGGAATAGGCAAAGTGATATTTGGAAGCCCATAGAGGGCTATGCTCTTAAAGGAAATATCTTCCGTTAAAAACTGGAAAGAAGCTTTCTGAGAAAGTGCTTCGTGTTTTGTCAATTCATCTCACAGAGTTACAGCTTTCCCCTCAAGAAGCCTTTCGCTAAGACTTTTCTTGTCGAATTTTCAAAGTGATATTTGGAAGCCCATAGAGGGCTATGGTGAAAAAGGAAATATCTTCCGTTAAAAACTGGAAAGAAGCTTTCTGAGAAACTGCTTTGTGTTCTTTTAATTCATCTCTCAGAGTTAAATCTGTCCCTTCAAGGAGCCTTTCGCTAAGGCTGTTCTTGTGGAAGTGCAAAGTGATATTTGGAAGCCCATAGAGGGCTATGGTGAAAAAGGAAATATCTTCCGTTAAAAACAGGAAAGAGGCTTTCTGTGAAACTGCTTTGTGTTCTCTTAATTCATCTCACAGAGTTACAGCTTTCCCCTCGAGAAGCCTTTCGCTAAGACTGCTTTGTGGAATTGGCAATGTGATATTTGGAAGCCCATGGAGGGCTATGGTGAAAAAGGAAATATCTTCCATTAAAAACGGGAAAGGAGCTATCTCAGAAACTCCTTTGTGTTCTGTTAATTCATCTTACAGAGTTACAGCTTTCCCCTCAAGAAGCCTTTCGCTAAGACTGTTCTTGGCGAATTTGCAAAGTGATGTTTTGAAGCCCATAGAGGATTATGGAGAAAAAGGAAATATCTTCGGTTAAAAACTGGAAAGAGGCTTTCTGAGAAACTGCTTTGTGTTCTGTTAATTCATCTCACAGAGTTACAGCTTTCCATTCAGGAAGCCTTCGCTAAGACTGTTTTGTGGAATTTACAAAGTGATATTTTGAAGCCCATAGAGGGCTATGGTGAAAAGGAAATATCTTCCGTTAAAATCTGGAAAGAAGCTTTCTGAGAAACTGCTTTGTGTTCTGTTAATTCATCTCACAGAGTTACAGCTTTCCTCAAGAAGCCTTTCGCTAAGACTGTTCTTGTGGAATTTGCAAAGTGATATTTTGAAGCCCATAGAGGGCTACGTGAAAAAGGAAATATCTTCCATTAAAAACTGGAAAGAAGCTTTCTGAGAAACTGCTTTGTGTTCTGTTAATTCATCTCACAGAGTTACAGCTTTCCTCACGAAGCCTTTCGCTAAGACTGTTCTTGTCGAATTTGCAAAGTGATATTTGGAAGCCCATAGAGGACAATGGTGAAAAGGAAATACCTTCTGTTAAAAACTGGAAGGAAGCTTTCTGAGAAACTGCTTTGTGTTCTGTTAATTCATCTCACAGAGTTACATCTTTCCTTCAAGAAGTTTTTCTCTAAGGCTGTTCTTGTGGAATTTGCAAAGTGATATTTGGAAGCCCATAGAGGGCTATGGTGAAAAGGAAATATCTTTCGTTAAAAACTGGAAAGAAGCTTTCTGAGAAACTGCTTTGTGTTCTGTTAATTCATCTCACAGAGTTACATCTTTCCTTCAAGAAGCCTTTCGCTAAGGCTGTTCTTGTGGAATTGGCAAAGTGATATTTGGAAGCCCATAGAGGGCTATGGTGAAAAGGAAATATCTTCTGTTAAAAACTGGAAAGAAGCTTTCTGAGAAACTGCTTTGTGTTCTGCTAATTCATCTCACAGAGTTACATCTTTCCTTCAAGAAGACTTTCGCTAAGACTGTTCTTGTGGAATTTGCAAAGTGATGTTTGGAAGCCCATAGAGGACAATGGTGAAAAGGAAATATCTTCTGTTAAAAACTGGAAGGAAGCTTTCTGAGAAACTGCTTTTGTTCTGTTAATTCATCTCACAGGGTTACATCTTTCCTTCAAGCAGCCTTTCGCTAAGGCTGTTCTTGTGGAATTGGCAAAGTGATATTTGGAAGTCCATAGAGGGCTACGGTGAAAAGGAAAAATTTCCGTTAAAAACTGGAAAGAAGCTTTCTGAGAAACTGCTTTGTGTTCTGCTAATTCATCTCACAGAGTTACAGCTTCCTTCAAGAAGACTTTCGCTAAGGCTGTTCTTGTGGAAGTGGCAAAGTGATATTTGGAATCCCATAGAGGGCTATGGTGAAAAGGAAATATCTTCCGTTAAAAACTGGAAAGAAGCTTTCTGAGAAACTGCTTTGTGTTCTGTTAATTCATCTCACAAAGTTACAGCTTTCCTCAAGAAGCCTTTCGCTAAGGCTGTTCTTGTGGAAGTGGCAAAGTGATATTTGGAAGCCCATAGAGGGCTATGCTCTTAAAGGAAATATCTTCCGTTAAAAACTGGAAAGAAGCTTTCTGAGAAAGTGCTTTGTGTTCTGTCAATTCATCTCACAGAGTTACAGCTTTCCCCTCAAGAAGCCTTTCGCTAAGACTGTTCTTGTCGAATTTGCAAAGTGGTATTTGGAAGCCCATAGAGGGCTATGGTGAAAAGGAAATAATTTCCGTTAAAAACTGGAAAGAAGCTTTCTGAGAAACTGCTTTGTGTTCTGTTAATTCATCCCACAGAGTTACAGCTTTCCTCACGAAGCCTTCGCTAAGACTGTGCTTGTCGAATTTGCAAAGTGATATTTGGAAGCCCATAGAGGACATTGGTGAAAAGGAAATATCTTCTGTTAAAAACTGGAAAAAATCTTTCTGAGAAACTGCTTTGTGTTCAGTTAATTCATCTCATAGAGTTACTGCTTTCCCTCAAGAAGGTTTTCCCTAAGGCTGTTCTTGTGGAAGTGGCAAAGCGATATTTGGAATCCCATAGAGGGCAACGGTGAAAAAGGAATTATCTTCCGTTAAAATTGGAAAGAAGCTTTCTAAGAAACTGCTTTGTGTTCTGTTAATTCATCTCACAGAGTTACAGCTTTCCTTCAAGAAGCCTTTCGCCAAGGCTGTTCTTGTGTAAGTGGCAAAGTGATATTTGGAAGCCCATAGAGGGCTATGGTAATAAAGGAAATATCTTCCGTTAAAAACTGGAAAGAAGCTTTCTGAGAAAGTGCTTTGTGTTCTGTCAATTCACCTCACAGAGTTACAGCTTTCCCCTTAAGAAGCCTTTCGCTAAGACTGTTCTTGTCGAATTTTCATAGTAATATTTGGAAGCCCATAGGGGGCAATGGTGAAAAAGGAAATATCTTCCTTTAAAAACTGGAAAGAAGCTTTCTGATAAACTGCTTTGTGTTCTCTTAATTCATCTCACAGAGTTACAGCTTTCCCTTCGATAAACCTTCCCTAAGACTGTTTTGTGGAATTGGCAAAGTGATATTTGGAAGCCCTTAGAGGGCTACGGTGAAAAAGGAAATATCTTCCGTTAAATCTGGAAAGAAGCTTTTTGAGAAACTGCTTTGTGTTCTGTTAATTCATCTCACAGAGTTACATCTTTCCCTTCAAGAAGACTTTCGATAAGGCTGTTCTTGTGGAATTGGCAAAGTGGTATTTGGATTTGCATAGAGGGCTATGGTTAAAAAGGAAATACCTTCTGTTAAAAACTGGAAAGAAGCTTTCTGAGAAACTGCTTTGTGTTCTGTTAATTCATCTCACAGAGTTACATCTTTCCCTACAAGCAGCCTTTCGCTAAGGCTGTCCTTGTTGAATTGGCAAAGTGATATTTGGAAGCCCATAGAGGGCAATGGTGAAAAAGGAAAAAATTTCCGTTAAAAACTGGAAAGAAGCTCTGAGAAACTGCTTCGTGTTCTGTTAATTCATCTCACAGAGTTACAGCTTTCCTCAAGAAGCCTTCGCTTAGACTGTTTTATGGAATTTACAAAGTGATATTTTGAAGCCCATAGAGGGCTATGGTGAAAAGGAAATATCTTCCGTTAAAATCTGGAAAGAAGCTTTCTGAGAAACTGCTTTGTGTTCTGTTAATTCATCTCACAGAGTTACAGCTTCCCTTCAAGAAGACTTTCGCTAAGGCTGTTCTTGTGGAAGTGGCAAAGTGATATTTGGAACCCCATAGAGGGCTATGGTGAAAAGGAAATATCTTCCGTTAAAAACTGGAAAGAGGCTTTCTGAGAAACTGCTTTGTGTTCTCTTAATTCATCTCACAGAGTTACAGCTTCCCTTCAAGAAGCCTTCGCTAAGACTGTTTTGTGGAATTGGCAAAGTGATATTTGGAAGCCCATAGAGGGCTACGGTGAAAAGGAAATATCTTCCGTTAAAATCTGGAAAGAAGCTTTCTGAGAAACTGCTTTGTGTTCTGTTAATTCATCTCCCAGAGTTACAACTTTCCCTCAAGAATATTTTCGCTGAGACTGTTCCTGTGGAATTTGCAACGTGATATTTGGAAGCCCATAGAGGGCTATGGTGAAAAAGGAAATATCTTCCGTTAAAAACGGGAAAGAAGCTTTCTCAGAGACTGCATTGTGTTCTGCTAATTCATCTCACAGAGTTGCATCTTTCCCTTCAAGAAGACTTTCGCTAAGGCTCTTCTTGTGGAATTGGCTAAGTGATATTTGGAAGCCCATAGAGGGCTATGGTGAAAAAGGAAATATCTTCCGTTAAAAACTGGAAAGAAGCTCTCTGAGAAACTGCTTTGCATTCTGATAATTCATCTCTCAGAGTTTCATCTTTCCTCTCAAGAAGAATTTCGCTAAGATGGTTCTTGTGGAATTTCCAAAGTGATATTTGGAAGCCCACAGAGGGTATGGTGAAAAAGGAAATAACTTCCGTTAAAATCTGGAAAGAAGCTTTCTGAGTAACTGCTTTGTGTTCTGTTAATTCATCCCACAGAGTTACAGCTTTCCCTTCAAGAAGCCTTTCGGTAAGGCTGTTATTGTGGAATTGGCAAAGTGATATTTGGAAGCCCATAGAGGGCAATGGTGAAAAGGAAATATCTTCCGTTAAAAACTGGAAAGAAGGTTTCAGAAACTGCTTTGTGTTCCGTTATTTCATCTCATAGACTTACATCTTTCCCTTCAAGAAGCCTTTCGCTAAGGCTGTTCTTGTGGTAGTGGCAAAGTGATATTTGGAAGCCCATAGAGGGCTATGGTGAAAAGGAAATAACTTCCGTTAAAAACTGGAAAAGAAGATTTCTGAGAAACTGCTTTGTGTCCTGTTAATTCATCTCACCGAGTTACAGCTTTCCCTCAAGAAGCCTTTCGATAAGACTGTTCTTGTCGTATTTGCAAAGTGATATTTGGTAGCCCTTAGAGGGCTATGGTGAAAAGGAAATATCTTCCGTTAAAAACTGGAAAGAAGCTTTCTGAGAAACTGCTTTGTGTTCTGTTAATTCATCTTACAGAGTTGTATCTTTCCTTCAAGAAGCCTTTCGCTAAGGCTGTTCTTGTGGAATTGGCAAAGTGATATTTGGAAGCCCACAGAGGGCTATGGTGAAAAGGAAATATCTTCCGTTAAAACTGGAAAGAAACTTTCCTAGAAACTTCTTTGTGTTCTGTTAATTCATCACACAGAGTTACACCTTTCCCCTCAAGAAGACTTTCACTAAGACTGTTCTTGTCGAATTTGCAAAGTGATATTTGGAAGCCCATAGAGGGCTATGGTGAAAAAGGAAATATCTTCCGTTAAAAACTGGAAAGAAGCTTTCTGAGAAACTGCATTGTGTTCTGTTAATTCATCTCACAGAGCTACATCTTTATCTTCAGGAATCCTTTTGCTAAGACGGTTCTTGAAGAAGTGGCAAAGTGATATTTGGAAGCCCATAGAGGGCTATGGTCTTAAAGGAAATATCTTCCGTTAAAAACTGGAAAGAAACTTTCTGAGAAAGTGGTTTGTGTTCTGTGAATTCATCTCACAGAGTTACAGCTTTCCCCTCACGAAGCCTTTCGCTAAGACTGTTCTTGTCGAATTTTCAAAGTGATATTTGGAAGCCCATAGAGGGCTATGGTGAAAAAGGAAATATCTTCCGTTAAAAACTGGAAAGAAGCTTTCTGAGAAACTGCTTTGTGTTCTTTTAATTCATCTCACAGAGTTACATCTTTCCCTTCAAGAAGCCTTTCGATAAGGCTGTTCTTGTGGAAGTGGCAAAGTGATATTTGGAAGCGCAGAGAGGGCTATGGTTAAAAAGGAAATACCTTCCGTTAAAAACTGGAAAGAAGCATTGTGAGAAACTGCTTTGTGTTCTGTTAATTCATCTCACAGAGTTACATCTTTCCCTTCAAGCAGCCTTTCGCTAAGGCTGTTATTGTCGAATTGGTAAGGTGATATTTGGAAGCCCATAGAGGGCAATGGTGAAAAGGAAATAATTTCCGTTAAAATTGGAAAGAAGCTTTCTGAGAAACTGCTTTGTGTTCTGTTAATTCATCCCACAGAATTACAGCTTTCCTTCAAGAAGCCTTCGCTAAGGCTGTTCTTGTGGAATTGGCAAAGTGATATTTGGAAGCCCAAGAGGGCTATGGTGAAAAGGAAATATCTTCCGTTAAAAACTGGAAAGAAGCTTTCTGAGAAACTGCTTTGTGTTCTGTTAATTCATCTTCAGAGTTACAGCTTTCCTCAAGAAGCCTTTCGCTAAGACTGTTCTTGTCGAATTTGCAAAGTGATATTTGGAAGCCCATAGAGGGCTACGGTGAAAAGGAAATATCTTCCGTTAAAACTGGAAAGAAGCTTTCTGAGAAAGTGCTTTGTGTTCTGTTAATTCATCACACAGAGTTACTGCTTTCCCCTCAAGAAGCCTTTCGATAACTCTGTTTTGTGGAATTTACAAAGTGATATTTTGAAGCCCATAGAGGGCTATGGTGAAAAGGAAATATCTTCCGATAAATCTGGAAAGAAGATTTCTGAGAAACTGCTTTGTGTTCTGTTAATTCATCTCACAGAGTTATAGCTTTCCTCAAGAAGCCTTTCGCTAAGACTGTTCTTGTGGAATTTGCAAAGTGATATTTGCAAGCCCATAGAGGGCTACGGTGAAAAGGAAATATCTTCCATTAAAACTGGAAAGAAGCTTTCTGAGAAACTGCTTTGTGTTCTGTTAATTCATCTCACAGAGTTACAGCTTTCCCCTCAAGAAGCCTTTCGCTAAGACTGTTCTTGTCGAATTTGCAAAGTGATATTTGGAAGCCCATAGAGGACACTGGTGAAAAGGAAATACCTTCCGTTAAAAACTGGAAGGAAGCTTTCTGAGAAACTGCTTTGTGTTCTGTTAATTCATCTCACAGAGTTACATCTTTCCCTCAAGAAGACTTTCGCTAAGACTGTTCTTGTGAATTTGCAAAGTGATATTTGGAAGCCCATAGAAGGCTATGGTGAAAAGGAAATATCTTCCGTTAAAACTGGAAAGAAGCTTTCTGAGAGACTGCTTTGTGTTCTGTTAATTCATCTCACAGAGTTACATCTTTCCTTCAAGAAGCCTTCGCTAAGGCTGTTCTTGTGGAATTGGCAAAGTGATATTTGGAAGCCCATAGAGGGCTATGGTGAAAAGGAAATATCTTCTGTTAAAAACTGGAAAGATGCTCTGAGAAACTGCTTTGCGTTCTGGTAATTCATCTCACAGAGTTAAATCTTTCCGCCAAGAAGACTTTCGCTAAGACGGTTCTTGTGGTATTTCCAAAGTGATATTTGGAAGCCCATAGAGGGCTATGGTGAAAAAGGAAATATCTTCCATTAAAAACTGGAAAGAGGCTTTCTGAGAAACTGCTTTGTGTTCTGTTAATTCATCTCACAGAGTTACAGCTTTCCCTTCAACAAGCCTTTGGCTAAGGCTGTTCTTGTGATAGTGGCAAAGTGATATTTGGAAGCCCAAAGAGGGCTACGGTGAAAAAGGAAATATCTTCCGTTAAAAAGTGGAAAGAAGCTTTCTGAGAAACTGCTTCGTGTTCTGCTAATTTATCTCACAGGGTTACAGCTTTCCCCTCAAGAAGCCTTTCGCTAAGACTGTTCTTGTCGAATTTGCAAAGTGATATTTGGAAGCCCATAGAGGGCTATGGTGAAAAAGGAAATATCTTCCGTTAAAAACTGGAAAGAAGCTTTCTGAGAAATTGCATTGTGTTCTGTTAATTCATCACACAGAGCTACATCTTTCTCTTCAAGAAGCCTTTCGCTAGGACTGTTCTTGTGGAATAGGCAAAGTGATATTTGGAAGCCCATAGAGGGCTATGGTGAAAAAGGAAATATCTTCCGTTAAAAACTGGAAAGCACTTTCTGAGAAAGTGCTTTATGTTTTGTCAATTCATCTCACAGAGATACAGCTTTCCCCTCAAAAAGCCTTTCGCTAAGACTGTTCTTGTCGAATTTTCAAAGTGATATTTGGAAGCCCATAGAGGTCTATGGTGAAAAAGGAAATATCTTCCGTTAAAAACTGGAAAGAAGCTTTCTGAGAAACTGCTTTGTGTTCTTTTAATTCATCTCACAGAGTTACATCTTTCCCTTCAAGAAGCCTTTCGATAAGGCTGTTCTTGTGGAAGTGGCAAAGTGATATTTGGAAGCGCAGAGAGGGCTATGGTTAAAAAGGAAATACCTTCCGTTAAAAACTGGAAAGAAGCATTGTGAGAAACTGCTTTGTGTTCTGTTAATTCATCTCAGAGAGTTACATCTTTCCCTTCAAGCAGCCTTTCACTAAGGCTGTTATTGTCGAATTGGTAAGGTGATATTTGGAAGCCCATAGAGGGCAATGGTGAAAAAGGCAATAATTTCCGTTAAAAATTGGAAAGAAGCTTTCTGAGAAACTGCTTTGTGTTCTGTTAATTCATCCCACAGAATTACAGCTTTCCCTTCAAGAAGCCTTTCGCTAGGGCTGTTCTTGTGTAATCGGCAAAGTGATATTTGGAAGCCCATAGAGGGCTATGGTGAAAAAGGAAATATCTTCCGTTAAAAACGGGAAAGAAGGTATCTCAGAAACTCCTTTGTGTTCTGTTAATTCATCTTACAGAGTTGCAGCTTTCCCCTCAAGAAGCCTTTCGCTAAGACTGTTCTTGTCGAATTCGTAAAGTGATATTTGGAAGCCCATAGAGGGCTACGTGAAAAGGAAATATCTTCCGTTAAAAACTGGAAAGAAGCTTTCTGAGAAAGTGCTTTTGTTTTGTTAATTCATCTCACAGAGTTACTGCTTTCCTCGCAAGAAGCCTTTCGATAACTCTGTTTTGTGGAATTTACAAAGTGATATTTTGAAGCCCGTGAGGGCTATAGTGAAAAGGAAATATCTTCCGATAAATCTGGAAAGAAGATTTCTGAGAAACTGCTTTGTGTTCTGTTAATTCATCTCACAGAGTTATAGCTTTCCCTCAACAAGCCTTTTGCTAAGACTGTTCTTGTGGAATTTGCAAAGTGATATTTGCAAGCCCATAGAGGCTATGGTGAAAAAGGAAATATCTTCCATTAAAAACTGGAAAGAAGCTTTCTGAGAAACTGCTTTGTATTCTGTTAATTCATCTCACAGAGTTACAGCTTTCCCCTCACGAAGCCTTTCGCTAAGACTGTTCTTGTCGAAATTGCAAAGTGATATTTGGAAGCCCATAGAGGACACTGGTGAAAAAGGAAATACCTTCCGTTAAAAACTGGAAGGAAGCTTTCTGAGAAACTGCTTTGTGTTCTGTTAATTCATCTCACAGAGTTACATCTTTCCCCTCAAGAAGATTTTCGCTAAGCTGTTCTTGCGGAATTTGCAATGTGATATTTGGAAGCCCATAGAAGGCTATGGTGAAAAAGGAAATATCTTTCGTTAAAAACTGGAAAGAAGCTTTCTGAGAGACTGCTTTGTGTTCTGTTAATTCATCTCACAGAGTTACATCTTTCCCTTCAAGAAGCCTCTCGCTAAGGCTGCTCTTTTGGAATTGGCAAAGTGATATTTGGAAGCCCATAGAGGGCTATGGTGAAAAAGGAAATATCTTCTGTTAAAAACTGGAAAGATGCTCTCTGAGAAACTGCTTTGCGTTCTGGTAATTCATCTCACAGAGTTACATCTTTCCGCTCAAGAAGACTTTTCGCTAAGACGGTTCTTGTGGTATTTCCAAAGTGATATTTGGAAGCCCATAGAGGGCTATGGTGAAAAAGGAAATATCTTCCGTTAAAAACTGGAAAGAGGCTTTCTGAGAAACTGCTTTGTGTTCTGTTAATTCATCTCACAGAGTTACAGCTTTCCCTTCAACAAGCCTTTGGCTAAGGCTGTTCTTGTGATAGTGGCAAAGTGATATTTGGAAGCCCATAGAGGGCTACGGTGAAAAAGGAAATATCTTCCGTTAAAAACTGGAAAGAAGCTTTCTGAGAAACTGCTTTGTGTTCTGTTAATTCATCTCACAGAGTTACTGCTTTCCCCTCGAGAAGCTTTTCGCTAAGACTCTTCTTGTGGAATTTGCAAAGTGATATTTGGAAGCCCATAGAGGGCTATGGTGAAAAAGGAGATATCTTTCATTAAAAACGGGAAAGAAGCTATCTCAGAAACTCCTTTGTGTTCTGTTAATTCATATTACAGTGACAGCTTTCCCCTCAAGAAGCCTTTCGCTAAGACTGTTCTTGTCGAATTCGTAAAGTGATATTTTGAAGCCCATATAGGGCTACGGTGAAAAAGGAAATATCTTTCATTAAAACCGGAAAGAAGCTTTCTGAGAAAGTGCTTTTGTTCTGTTAATTCATCTCACAGAGTTACTGCTTTCCCTCAAGAAGCCTTTCGCTAAGACTGTTTTGTGGAATTTACAAAGTGATATTTGGAAGCCCATAGAGGGCTATGGTGAAAAGGAAATATCTTTCATTAAAAACTGGAAAGAAGCTATCTCAGAAACTCCTTTGTGTTCTGTTAATTCATCTCACAGAGTTACAGCTTTCCTCAAGAAGCCTTTCGCTAAGACTGTTTTGTGGAATTTACAAAGTGATATTTGGAAGCCCATAGAGGCTATGGTGAAAAGGAAATATCTTCGTTAAAAACTGGAAAGAAGCTTTCTGAGAAACTGCTTTTGTTCTGTTAATTCATCTCACAGAGTTACTGCTTTCCCAAGAAACCTTCGACAAGACTGTTTTGTGGAATTTACAAAGTGATATTTGGAAGCCCATAGAGGCTATGGTGAAAAGGAAATATCTTCGTTAAAATCTGGAAAGAAGCTTTCTGAGAAACTGCTTTGTGTTCTGTTAATTAATCTCACAGAGTTACATCTTTCCGCTCAAGAAGACTTTCGCTAAGGCTGTTCTTGTGGAAGAGGCAACGTGATATTTGGAAGCCCATAGAGGGCTACGGTGAAAAGGAAATATCGTCCGTTAAAAACTGGAAAGAAGCTCTCTGAGAAACTGCTTTGTGTCCTGTTAATTCATCTCAAAGAGTTACATCTTTCCCTTCAAGCAGCCTTTCGCTAAGGCTGTTCTTGTGGAAATGGCAAAGTGATATTTGGAAGCCCATAGAGGTCAATGGTGAAAAGGAAATATCTTCCTTTAAAAACAGGAAAGAAGCTTTCTGAGAAACTGCTTTGTGTTCTGTTAATTCATCTCACAGAGTTACATCTTTCCCTTCAAGAAGACTTTCGCTAAGGCTGCTCTTGTGGAATTGGCAAAGTGATATTTGGAAGCCCATAGAGGGCTATGGTGAAAAAGGAAATACCTTCCGTTAAAAACTGGAAAGAGGCTTTCTGAGAAACTGCTTTGTGTTCTGTTAATTCACCTCACAGAGTTACACCTTTCCCTTCAAGAAGCCTTTCGGTAAGGCTGTTCTTGTGGAATTGGCAAATTTATATTTGGAAAACCATAGAGGCTACGGTGAAAAGGAAATATCTTCCGTGAAAAACTGGAAAGAAGCTTTCTGAGAAACTGCTTTGTGTTCTGTTAACTCATCTTATAGAGTTACAGCTTTCCATTCAAGAAGCCTTTCGCTAAGACTGTTCTTGTCGAGTTTTCAAAGTGTTATTTGGAAGCCCATAGAGGGCTATGGTGAAAAAGGAAATATCTTCCGTTAAAAACTGGAAAGAAGCTTTCTGAGAAACTGCTTTGTGTTCTGTTAATTCATCCCACAGAGTTACAGCTTTCCTTCAAGAAGACTTTCGCTAAGGCTGTTCTTGTGGAATTGGCAAAGGATATTTGGAAGCCCATAGAGGGCTAAGGTTTAAAGGAAATATCTTCCGTTAAAATCGGTAAAGAAGCTTTCTGAGAAACTACTTTGTGTTCTCTTAATTCATCTCACAGAGTTACATCTTTCCTTCAAGATGCCTTTCGCTAAGGCTGTTCTTGTGGAAGTGGCAAAGTGATATTTGGAAGCCCATAGAGGGCTATGGTGAAAAGGAAATATCTTCCGTTAAAAAGTGGAAAGAGGCTTTCTGAGAAACTGCTTTGTATTCTCTTAATTAATCTCACAGAGTTACAGCTTTCCTCAAGAAGCCTTTCGCTAAGACTGTTTTGTGGAATTGGCAAAGTGATATTTGGAAGCCCATAGAGGGCTACGGTGAAAAGGAAATATCTTCCGTTAAAATCTGGAAAGAAGCTTTCTGAGAAACTGCTTTGTGTTCTGTTAATTCATCTCACAGAGTTACAACTTTCCCTCAAGAAGATTTTCGCTAAGACTGTTCCTGTGGAATTTGCAACGTGATATTTGGAAGCCCATAGAGGGCTATGGTGAAAAAGGAAATATCTTCCGTTAAAAACTGGAAAGAAGCTTCCTGAGAAAGTGCTATGTGTTCTGTCAATTCATCTCACAGAGTTACAGCTCTCCCCTCAAGAAGCCTTTCGCTAAGACAGTTCTTGTCGAATTTTCAAAGTGATATTTGGAAGCACATAGAGGGCTATGGTGAAAAGGAAATATCTTCCGTTGAAAACTGGAAAGAAGGTTTCTGAGAAACTGCTTTGTGTTCTCTTAATTCATCTCACAGGGTTACAGCTTTCCGCTCGAGAAGCCTTTCGCTAAGACTGTTATGTGGAATTTGCAAAGTGATATTTGGAAGCCCAGAGAGGGCTACGTTGAAAAAGGAAATATCTTCCGTTAAAATCTGCCAAGAAGCTTTCTGAGAAACTGCTTTGTGTTCTGTTAATTCATCTCATAGAGTTACATCTTTCCTTCAAGAAGCCTTTCGCTAAGGCTGTTCTTGTGGAATTGGCAAAGTGATGTTTGGAAGCGCATAGAGGGCTATGGTAAAAAGGAAATACCTTCCGTTCAAAACTGGAAAGAAGCTTTCTGAGAAACTGCTTTGTGTTCTGTTAATTCATCTCACAGAGTTACATCTTTCCTTCAAGAAGCCTTTCGCTAAGGCTGTTCTTGTGGAAGTGGCAAAGTGATATTTGGAAGCCCATAGAGGGCTACGGTGAAAAGGAAATATCTTCCGTTAAAATCTGGAAAGCAGCTTTCTGAGAAACTGCTTTGTGTTCTGTTAATTCATCTCACAGAGTTACAACTTTCCCTCAAGAAGATTTTCGCTAAGACTGTTCCTGTGGAATTTGCAACGTGATATTTGGAAGCCCATAGATGGCTAGGGTGAAAAGGAAATATCTTCCGTTAAAAGGGAAAGAAGCTCTGAGAGACTGCATTGTGTTCTGCTAATTCATCTCACAGAGTTACATCTTTCCCTTCAGGAAGCCTTTCGCTAAGGCTGTTCTTGTGGAATTGGCAAAGTGATATTTGGAAGCCCATAGAGGGCTGTGGTGAAAAGGAAATATCTTCCGTTCAAAACTGGAAAGAGGCTTTCTGAGAAACTGCTTTGTGTTCTCTTACTTCATCTCACAGAGTTACAGCTTTCCCCTCGGAAAGCCTTTCGCTAAGACTGTTTTGTGGAATTTTCAAAGTGATAAGTGGAAGCCTATAGAGGTCTACGGTGAAAAGGAAATATCTTCCGTTAAAATCTGCAAAGAAGCTTTCTGAGAAACTGCTTTGTGTTCTGTTAATTCATCTCACAGAGTTACATCTTTCCGCTCAAGAAGCCTTTCGATAAGGCTGTTCTTGTGGAATTGGCAAAGTGATATTTGGAAGCCCATAGAGGGCTAAGGTTGAAAAGGAAATATCTTCCGTTAAAAACTGGAAAGAAGCTTTCTGAGAAACTGCTTTGTGATCTGTTAATTCATCCCACAGAGTTACAGCTTTCCTTCAGGAAGCCGTTCGCTAAGGCTGTTCTTGTGGAATTGGCAAAGGATATTTGGATGCCCATAGAGGGCTAAGGTGAAAAGGAAATAACTTCCGTTAAAATCTGGAAAGAAGCTTTCTGAGAAACTGCTTTGTGTTCTGTTAATTCATCTCACAGAGTTACATCTTTCCTTCAAGAAGCCTTCGCTAAGGCTGTTCTTGTGGAAGTGGCAAAGTGATATTTGGAAGCCCATAGAGGGTTATGGTGAAAAAGGATATATCTTCCGTTAAAAACAGGAAAGAGGCTTTCTGAGAAACTGCTTTGTGTTCTCTTAATTAATCTCACAGAGTTACAGCTCTCCTCTCAAGAAGCCTTTCGCTAAGACTGTTTTGTCTAATTGGCAAAGTGATATTTGGAAGCCCATAGAGGCTATGGTCTTAAAGGAAATATCTTCCGTTAAAAACTGGAAAGAAGCTTTCTGAGAAAGTGCTTTGTGTTCTGTCAATTCATCTCACAGAGTTACAGCTTTCCCTTCAAGAAGCCTTTCGCTAAGGCTGTGCTCGTGGAATTGGCAAAGTGATATTTGGAAGACCATATGGGGCTATGGTGAAATAGGAAATATCTTCCGTTAAAAACTGGAAAGAAGCTTTCTGAGGAACTGCTTTGTGTTCTGTTAATTCATCTCACAGGGTTACATCTTTCCCTTCAAGAAGCCTTTCGCTAAGGCTGTTCTTGTACAATTGGCAAAGTGATATTTGGAAGCCCATAGAGAGTTATGGTGAAAAAGGAAATAACTTCCGTAAAAACTGGAAAGAAGTTTTCTGGGAAACTGCTTAGTGTTCTGTTAATTCGTCTCACAGAGTTACATCTTTCCCTTCAAGCAGCCTTTTGCTAAGGCTGTTCTTGTGGAATTGGCAAAGTGATATTTGGAAGTCCATAGAGGGCTATGGTGAAAAAGGAAATAATTTCCGTCAAAAACTGGAAAGAAGCTTTCTGAGAAACTGCATTGTGTTCTGTTAATTCATCTCACAGAGCTACATCTTTATCTTCAGGAATCCTTTTCCTAAGACTGTTCTTGAAGAAGTGGCAAAGTGATATTTGGAAGCCCATAGAGGGCTATGGTCTTAAAGGAAATATCTTCCGTTAAAAACTGGAAAGAAGCTTTCTGAGAAAGTGGTTTGTGTTCTGTGAATTCATCTCACAGAGTTACAGCTTTCCCATCTCGAAGCCTTTCGCTAAGACTGTTCTTGTCGAATTTTCAAAGTGATATTTGGAAGCCCATAAAGGGCTATGGTGAAAAAGGAAATATCTTCCGTTAAAAACTGGAAAGAAGCTTTCTGAGAAACTGCTTTGTGTTCTTTTAATTCATCTCACAGAGTTACATCTTTCCCTTCAAGAAGCCTTTCGCTAAGGCTGTTCTTGTGGAAGTGGCAAAGTGATATTTGGAAGCGCAGAGAAGGCTATGGTTAAAAAGGAAATACCTTCCGTTAAAAACTGGAAAGAAGCTTTGTGAGAAACTGCTTGGTGTTCTGTTAATTCATCTCACAGGGTTACATCTTTCCCTTCAAGCAGCCTTTCGCTAAGGCTGTTATTGTCGAATTGGCAAGGTGATATTTGGAAGCCCATAGAGGGCTAAGGTGAAAAAGGAATTATCTTCCGTTAAAATCTGGAAAGAAGCTTTCTGAGAAACTGCTTTGTGTTCTGTTAATTCATCTCACAGAGTTACAACTTTCCCCTCAAGAAGATTTTCGCTAAGACTGTTCCTGTGGAATTTGCAACGTGATATTTGGAAGCCCATAGATGGCTAGGGTGAATAAGGAAATATCTTCCGTTAAAAAGGGGAAAGAAGCTTTCTGAGAGACTGCATTGTGTTCTGCTAATTCATCTCACAGAGTTACATCTTTCCCTTCAGGAAGCCTTTCGCTAAGGCTGTTCTTGTGGAATTGGCAAAGTGATATTTGGAAGCCCATAGAGGGCTGTGGTGAAAAAGGAAATATCTTCCGTTAAAAACTGGAAAGAGGCTTTCTGAGAAGCTGCTTTGTGTTCTCTTACTTCATCTCACAGAGTTACAGCTTTCCCTCGGAAAGCCTTCGCTAAGACTGTTTTGTGGAATTTTCAAAGTGATAAGTGGAAGCCTATAGAGGTCTACGGTGAAAAGGAAATATCTTCCGTTAAAATCTGCAAAGAAGCTTTCTGAGAAACTGCTTTGTGTTCTGTTAATTCATCTCACAGAGTTACATCTTTCCGTTCAAGAAGCCTTTCGATAAGGCTGTTCTTGTGGAATTGGCAAAGTGATATTTGGAAGCGCATAGAGGGCTAAGGTTGAAAAGGAAATATCTTCCGTTAAAAACTGGAAAGAAGCTTTCTGAGAAACTGCTTTGTGATCTGTTAATTCATCCCACAGAGTTACAGCTTTCCCTTCAGGAAGCCGTTCGCTAAGGCTGTTCTTGTGGAATTGGCAAAGGGATATTTGGATGCCCATAGAGGGCTAAGGTGAAAAAGGAAATAACTTCCGTTAAAATCTGGAAAGAAGCTTTCTGAGAAACTGCTTTGTGTTCTGTTAATTCATCTCACAGAGTTACATCTTTCCCTTCAAGAAGCCTTTCGCTAAGGCTGTTCTTGTGGAAGTGGCAAAGTGATATTTGGAAGCCCATAGAGGGTTATGGTGAAAAAGGATATATCTTCCGTTAAAAACAGGAAAGAGGCTTTCTGAGAAACTGCTTTGTGTTCTCTTAATTAATCTCACAGAGTTACAGCTTTCCTCTCAAGAAGCCTTTCGCTAAGACTGTTTTGTCTAATTGGCAAAGTGATATTTGGAAGCCCATAGAGGGCTATGGTCTTAAAGGAAATATCTTCCGTTAAAAACTGGAAAGAAGCTTTCTGAGAAAGTGCTTTGTGTTCTGTCAATTCATCTCACAGAGTTACAGCTTTCCCTTCAAGAAGCCTTTCGCTAAGGCTGTGCTCGTGGAATTGGCAAAGTGATATTTGGAAGACCATATGGGGCTATGGTGAAATAGGAAATATCTTCCGTTCAAAACTGGAAAGAAGCTTTCTGAGGAACTGCTTTGTGTTCTGTTAATTCATCTCACAGGGTTACATCTTTCCCTTCAAGAAGCCTTTCGCTAAGGCTGTTCTTGTACAATTGGCAAAGTGATATTTGGAAGCCCATAGAGAGTTATGGTGAAAAAGAAATACCTTCCGTTAAAAACTGGAAAGAAGTTTTCTGGGAAACTGCTTAGTGTTCTGTTAATTCGTCTCACAGAGTTACATCTTTCCTTCAAGCAGCCTTTTGCTAAGGCTGTTCTTGTGGAATTGGCAAAGTGATATTTGGAAGTCCATAGAGGGCTATGGTGAAAAGGAAATATCTTCCGTTAAAAACTGGAAAGAAACTTTCTGAGAAACTGCTTTGTGTTCTGTTAATTCATCACACAGAGTTACACCTTTCCCTCAAGAAGACTTTCACTAAGACTGTTCTTGTCGAATTTGCAAAGTGATATTTGGAAGCCCATAGAGGGCTATGGTGAAAAGGAAATATCTTCCGTTAAAAACTGGAAAGAAGCTTTCTGAGAAACTGCATTGTGTTCTGTTAATTCATCTCACAGAGCTACATCTTTATCTTCAGGAATCCTTTGCTAAGACGGTTCTTGAAGAAGTGG
The DNA here is from genome assembly GCA_023783455.1 of Erythrocebus patas. Lineage (NCBI taxonomy): Eukaryota > Metazoa > Chordata > Mammalia > Primates > Cercopithecidae > Erythrocebus > Erythrocebus patas. The sequence continues at coordinate 152,295 of JAKFHT010004387.1, forward strand.
CAAAGTGATATTTGGAAGCCCATAGGGGCTATGGTCTTAAAGGAAATATCTTCCGTTAAAAACTGGAAAGAAACTTTCTGAGAAAGTGGTTTGTGTTCTGTGAATTCATCTCACAGAGTTACAGCTTTCCCTCACGAAGCCTTCGCTAAGACTGTTCTTGTCGAATTTTCAAAGTGATATTTGGAAGCCCATAGAGGGCTATGGTGAAAAGGAAATATCTTCCGTTAAAAACTGGAAAGAAGCTTTCTGAGAAACTGCTTTGTGTTCTTTTAATTCATCTCACAGAGTTACATCTTTCCCTTCAAGAAGCCTTTCGATAAGGCTGTTCTTGTGGAAGTGGCAAAGTGATATTTGGAAGCGCAGAGAGGGCTATGGTTAAAAAGGAAATACCTTCCGTTAAAAACTGGAAAGAAGCATTGTGAGAAACTGCTTTGTGTTCTGTTAATTCATCTCACAGAGTTACATCTTTCCTTCAAGCAGCCTTTCGCTAAGGCTGTTATTGTCGAATTGGCAAAGTGATATTTGGAAGCCCATAGAGGGCAATGGTGAAAAGGAAATAATTTCCTTTAAAAGTGGAAGGAAGCTTTCTGAGAAACTGCTTTGTGTTCTGTTAATTCATCTCACAGAGTTACATCTTTGCCTTCAAGAAGCCTTTCGCTAAGGCTGTTCTTGTGGAATTGGCAAAGTGATATTTGGAAGCCCATAGAGGGCTAAGGTGAAAAGGAAATATCTTCCGTTAAAATCTGGAAAGAAGCTTTCTGAGAAACTGCTTTGTGTTCTGTTAATTCATCTCAGAGAGTTACATCTTTCCTTCAAGAAGCCTTTCGCTAAGGCTGTTCTTGTGGAAGTGGCAAAGTGATATTTGGAAGCCCATAGAGGGCTATGGTGAAAAGGAAATATCTTCCGTTAAAAACAGGAAAGAGGCTTTCTGAGAAACTGCTTTGTGTTCTCTTAATTAATCTCACAGAGTTACAGCTTTCCTCTCAAGAAGCCTTTCGCTAAGACTGTTTTGTCTAATTGGCAAAGTGATATTTGGAAGCCCATAGAGGGCTATGGTCTTAAAGGAAATATCTTCCGTTAAAAACTGGAAAGAAGCTTTCTGAGAAAGTGCTTTGTGTTCTGTCAATTCATCTCACAGAGTTACAGCTTACCCTTCAAGAAGCCTTTCGCTAAGGCTGTTCTTGTGGAATTGGCAAAGTGATATTTGGAAGACCATATAGGCTATGGTGAAAAGGAAATATCTTCCGTTAAAAACTGGAAAGAAGCTTTCTGAGAAACTGCTTTGTGTCCTGTTAATTCATCTCACAGAATTACATCTTTCCTTCAAGAATCCTTTCGCTGAGGCTGTTCTTGTGGAAATGGCAAAGTGATATTTGGAAGCCCATTGAGGGCTATGGTGAAAAGGAAATATCTTCCGTTAAAAACTGGAAAGACGCTTTCTGAGAAACTGCCTTGTGTTCTGTTAATTCATCCCACAGAGTTACAGCTTTCCTTCAAGAAGCCTTTCGCTAAGGCTGTTCTTGTGGAATTGGCAAAGTGATATTTGGAAGCCCATAGAGGGCTATGGTGAAAAGGAAATATCTTCCGTTAAAATCTGGAAAGAAGCTTTCTGAGAAACTGCTTTGTGTTCTGTTAATTCATCTTAAGGAGTTACAACTTTCCCTCAAGAAGCCTTTCGCTAAGACTGTTCTTGTCGAATTTGCAAAGTGATATTTGGAAGCCCATAGAGGACTATGGAGAAAGGAAATGATTTCCGTTAAAAACTGGAAAGAAGTTTTCTGAGAAACTGCTTTGTGTTCTGTTAATTCATCTCACAGAGTTACACCTTTCCCTTCAAGAAGCCTTTCGCTAAGACTGTTCTTGGCGTATTTGCAGAGTGATATTTGGAAGCCCATAGAGGACAAAGGTGAAAAGGAAATATCTTCTGTTAAAACTGGAAAGAAGCTTTCTGAGAAACTGCTTTGTGTTCTGTTAATTCATCTCACAGAGTTACATCTTTCCTTCAAGAAGCTTTCGCTAAGGCTGTTCTTGTGGAATTGTCAAAGTGATATTTGGAAGCCCATAGAGGGCTATGGTGAAAAGGAAATATCTTACGTTAAAAACTGAAAAGAAGCTTTCTGAGAAACTGCTTTGTGTTCTGTTAATTCATCTCACAGAGTTACATCTTTCCTTCAAGAAGACTTTCGATAAGACTGTTCTTGTCGTATTTGCAAAGTGATATTTGGAAGCCCTTAGAGGGCTATGGTGAAAAGGAAATATCTTCGTTAAAAACTGGAAAGAAGCTTTCTGAGAAACTGCTTTGTGTTCTGTTAATTCATCTTACAGAGTTGTATCTTTCCTTCAAGAAGCCTTTCGCTAAGGCTGTTCTTGTGGAATTGGCAAAGTGATATTTGGAAGCCCACAGAGGGCTATGGTGAAAAGGAAATATCTTACGTTAAAAACTGGAAAGAAACTTTCCTAGAAACTTCTTTGTGTTCTGTTAATTCATCACACAGAGTTACTGCTTTCCTCGCAAGAAGCCTTTCGATAACTCTGTTTTGTGGAATTTACAAAGTGATATTTTGAAGCCCGTAGAGGGCTATAGTGAAAAAGGAAATATCTTCCGATAAATCTGGAAAGAAGATTTCTGAGAAACTGCTTTGTGTTCTGTTAATTCATCTCACAGAGTTATAGCTTTCCTCAACAAGCCTTTTGCTAAGACTGTTCTTGTGGAATTTGCAAAGTGATATTTGCAAGCCCATAGAGGGCTAGGGTGTAAAAGGAAATATCTTCCATTAAAAACTGGAAAGAAGCTTTCTGAGAAACTGCTTTGTGTTCTGTTAATTCATCTCACAGAGTTACAGCTTTCCCCTCACGAAGCCTTTCGCTAAGACTGTTCTTGTCGAAATTGCAAAGTGATATTTGGAAGCCCATAGAGGACACTGGTGAAAAGGAAATACCTTCCGTTAAAAACTGGAAGGAAGCTTTCTGAGAAACTGCTTTGTGTTCTGTTAATTCATCTCACAGAGTTACATCTTTCCCTCAAGAAGATTTTCGCTAAGCTGTTCTTATGAATTTGCAATGTGATATTTTGAAGCCCATAGAAGGCTATGGTGAAAAGGAAATATCTTCCGTTAAAAACTGGAAAGAAGCTTTCTGAGAGACTGCTTTGTGTTCTGTTAATTCATCTCACAGAGTTACATCTTTCCTTCAAGAAGCCTCGCTAAGGCTGCTCTTTGGAATTGGCAAAGTGATATTTGGAAGCCCATAGAGGGCTATGGTGAAAAGGAAATATCTTCTGTTAAAACTGGAAAGATGCTCTGAGAAACTGCTTTGCGTTCTGGTAATTCATCTCACAGAGTTAAATCTTTCCGCTCAAGAAGACTTTCGCTAAGAGTTCTTGTGGTATTTCCAAAGTGATATTTGGAAGCCCATAGAGGGCTATGGTGAAAAGGAAATATCTTCCATTAAAAACTGGAAAGAGGCTTTCTGAGAAACTGCTTTGTGTTCTGTTAATTCATCTCACAGAGTTACAGCTTTCCTTCAACAAGCCTTTGGCTAAGGCTGTTCTTTGGAATTGGCAAAGTGATATTTGGAAGCCCATAGAGGGCTATGGTGAAAAGGAAATATCTTCTGTTAAAACTGGAAAGATGCTCTGAGAAACTGCTTTGCGTTCTGGTAATTCATCTCACAGAGTTAAATCTTTCCGCTCAAGAAGACTTTCGCTAAGAGTTCTTGTGGTATTTCCAAAGTGATATTTGGAAGCCCATAGAGGGCTATGGTGAAAAGGAAATATCTTCCGTTAAAAACTGGAAAGAAGCTTTCTGAGAAACTGCTTTGTGTTCTGTTAATTCATCTCACAGAGTTACAGCTTTCCTTCAACAAGCCTTTGGCTAAGGCTGTTCTTGTGATAGTGGCAAAGTGATATTTGGAAGCCCAAAGAGGGCTACGGTGAAAAGGAAATATCTTCCGTTAAAAGTGGAAAGAAGCTTTCTGAGAAACTGCTTCGTGTTCTGCTAATTTATCTCACAGGGTTACAGCTTTCCTCAAGAAGCCTTTCGCTAAGACTGTTCTTGTCGAATTTGCAAAGTGATATTTGGAAGCCCATAGAGGGCTATGGTGAAAAGGAAATATCTTCCGTTAAAAACTGGAAAGAAGCTTTCTGAGAAATTGCATTGTGTTCTGTTAATTCATCACACAGAGCTACATCTTTCTCTTCAAGAAGCCTTCGCTAGGACTGTTCTTGTGGAATAGGCAAAGTGATATTTGGAAGCCCATAGAGGGCTATGGTGAAAAGGAAATATCTTCCGTTAAAAACTGGAAAGCACTTTCTGAGAAAGTGGTTTGTGTTCTGTGAATTCATCTCACAGAGTTACAGCTTTCCCCTCACGAAGCCTTTCGCTAAGACTGTTCTTGTCGAATTTTCAAAGTGATATTTGGAAGCCCATAGAGGTCTATGGTGAAAAGGAAATATCTTCCGTTAAAAACTGGAAAGAAGCTTTCTGAGAAACTGCTTTGTGTTCTTTTAATTCATCTCACAGAGTTACATCTTTCCCTTCAAGAAGCCTTTCGATAAGGCTGTTCTTGTGGAAGTGGCAAAGTGATATTTGGAAGCGCAGAGAGGGCTATGGTTAAAAAGGAAATACCTTCCGTTAAAAACTGGAAAGAAGCATTGAGAAACTGCTTTGTGTTCTGTTAATTCATCTCACAGAGTTACATCTTTCCTTCAAGCAGCCTTCGCTAAGGCTGTTATTGTCGAATTGGTAAGGTGATATTTGGAAGCCCATAGAGGGCAATGGTGAAAAAGGCAATAATTTCCGTTAAAAATTGGAAAGAAGCTTTCTGAGAAACTGCTTTGTGTTCTGTTAATTCATCCCACAGAATTACAGCTTTCCCTTCAAGAAGCCTTTCGCTAGGGCTGTTCTTGTGTAATCGGCAAAGTGATATTTGGAAGCCCATAGAGGGCTATGGTGAAAAAGGAAATATCTTCCGTTAAAACGGAAAGAAGGTATCTCAGAAACTCCTTTGTGTTCTGTTAATTCATCTTACAGAGTTACAGCTTTCCCTCAAGAAGCCTTTCGCTAAGACTGTTCTTGTGGAATTTGCAAAGTGATATTTTGAAGCCCATAGAGGATTATGGAGAAAAGGAAATATCTTCGTTAAAAACTGGAAAGAGGCTTTCTGAGAAACTGCTTTGTGTTCTGTTAATTCATCTCACAGAGTTACAGCTTTCCATTCAGAAGCCTTTCGCTAAGGGTGTTCTTGTGGAAGTGGCAAAGTGATATTTGGAAGCCCATAGAGGGCTACGGTGAAAAAGGAAGTATCTTCCGTTAAAAACTGGAAAGAAGCTTTCTGAGAAAGTGCTTTTGTTTTGTTAATTCATCTCACAGAGTTACTGCTTTCCTCGCAAGAAGCCTTTCGATAACTCTGTTTTGTGGAATTTACAAAGTGATATTTTGAAGCCCGTAGAGGGCTATAGTGAAAAAGGAAATATCTTCCGATAAATCTGGAAAGAAGATTTCTGAGAAACTGCTTTGTGTTCTGTTAATTCATCTCACAGAGTTATAGCTTTCCCCTCAACAAGCCTTTTGCTAAGACTGTTCTTGTGGAATTTGCAAAGTGATATTTGCAAGCCCATAGAGGGCTAGGGTGTAAAAGGAAATATCTTCCATTAAAAACTGGAAAGAAGCTTTCTGAGAAACTGCTTTGTGTTCTGTTAATTCATCTCACAGAGTTACAGCTTTCCCCTCACGAAGCCTTTCGCTAAGACTGTTCTTGTCGAAATTGCAAAGTGATATTTGGAAGCCCATAGAGGACACTGGTGAAAAAGGAAATACCTTCCGTTAAAAACTGGAAGGAAGCTTTCTGAGAAACTGCTTTGTGTTCTGTTAATTCATCTCACAGAGTTACATCTTTCCCCTCAAGAAGATTTTCGCTAAGCTGTTCTTGCGGAATTTGCAATGTGATATTTGGAAGCCCATAGAAGGCTATGGTGAAAAAGGAAATATCTTCCGTTAAAAACTGGAAAGAAGCTTTCTGAGAGACTGCTTTGTGTTCTGTTAATTCATCTCACAGAGTTACATCTTTCCTTCAAGAAGCCTCTCGCTAAGGCTGCTCTTTGGAATTGGCAAAGTGATATTTGGAAGCCCATAGAGGGCTATGGTGAAAAGGAAATATCTTCTGTTAAAAACTGGAAAGATGCTCTCTGAGAAACTGCTTTGCGTTCTGGTAATTCATCTCACAGAGTTAAATCTTTCCGCTCAAGAAGACTTTCGCTAAGACGGTTCTTGTGGTATTTCCAAAGTGATATTTGGAAGCCCATAGAGGGCTATGGTGAAAAGGAAATATCTTCCGTTAAAAACTGGAAAGAGGCTTTCTGAGAAACTGCTTTGTGTTCTGTTAATTCATCTCACAGAGTTACAGCTTTCCTTCAACAAGCCTTTGGCTAAGGCTGTTCTTGTGATAGTGGCAAAGTGATATTTGGAAGCCCATAGAGGGCTACGTGAAAAGGAAATATCTTCCGTTAAAAAGTGGAAAGAAGCTTTCTGAGAAACTGCTTCGTGTTCTGCTAATTTATCTCACAGGGTTACAGCTTTCCCTCAAGAAGCCTTTCGCTAAGACTGTTCTTGTCGAATTTGCAAAGTGATATTTGGAAGCCCATAGAGGGCTATGGTGAAAAGGAAATATCTTCCGTTAAAACTGGAAAGAAGCTTTCTGAGAAATTGCATTGTGTTCTGTTAATTCATCACACAGAGCTACATCTTTCTCTTCAAGAAGCCTTCGCTAGGACTGTTCTTGTGGAATAGGCAAAGTGATATTTGGAAGCCCATAGAGGGCTATGGTGAAAAGGAAATATCTTCCGTTAAAACTGGAAAGCACTTTCTGAGAAAGTGCTTTATGTTTTGTCAATTCATCTCACAGAGATACAGCTTTCCTCAAGAAGCCTTTCGCTAAGACTGTTCTTGTGGAATTTGCAAAGTGATATTTTGAAGCCCATAGAGGGCTAGGGTGTAAAAGGAAATATCTTCCATTAAAACTGGAAAGAAGCTTTCTGAGAAACTGCTTTGTGTTCTGTTAATTCATCTCACAGAGTTACAGCTTTCCTCACGAAGCCTTTCGCTAAGACTGTTCTTGTCGAAATTGCAAAGTGATATTTGGAAGCCCATAGAGGACACTGGTGAAAAAGGAAATACCTTCCGTTAAAAACTGGAAGGAAGCTTTCTGAGAAACTGCTTTGTGTTCTGTTAATTCATCTCACAGAGTTACATCTTTCCCTCAAGAAGATTTTCGCTAAGCTGTTCTTATGAATTTGCAATGTGATATTTGGAAGCCCATAGAAGGCTATGGTGAAAAAGGAAATATCTTTCGTTAAAAACTGGAAAGAAGCTTTCTGAGAGACTGCTTTGTGTTCTGTTAATTCATCTCACAGAGTTACATCTTTCCCTTCAAGAAGCCTCTCGCTAAGGCTGCTCTTTTGGAATTGGCAAAGTGATATTTGGAAGCCCATAGAGGGCTATGGTGAAAAAGGAAATATCTTCTGTTAAAAACTGGAAAGATGCTCTCTGAGAAACTGCTTTGCGTTCTGGTAATTCATCTCACAGAGTTACATCTTTCCGCTCAAGAAGACTTTTCGCTAAGACGGTTCTTGTGGTATTTCCAAAGTGATATTTGGAAGCCCATAGAGGGCTATGGTGAAAAAGGAAATATCTTCCGTTAAAAACTGGAAAGAGGCTTTCTGAGAAACTGCTTTGTGTTCTGTTAATTCATCTCACAGAGTTACAGCTTTCCCTTCAACAAGCCTTTGGCTAAGGCTGTTCTTGTGATAGTGGCAAAGTGATATTTGGAAGCCCATAGAGGGCTACGGTGAAAAAGGAAATATCTTCCGTTAAAAACTGGAAAGAAGCTTTCTGAGAAACTGCTTTGTGTTCTGTTAATTCATCTCACAGAGTTACTGCTTTCCCTCAAGAAGCCTTTCGCTAAGACTGTTCTTGTGGAATTTGCAAAGTGATATTTGGAAGCCCATAGAGGGCTATGGTGAAAAGGAAATATCTTTCGTTAAAACGGAAAGAAGCTATCTCAGAAACTCCTTTGTGTTCTGTTAATTCATATTACAGTGACAGCTTTCCCTCAAGAAGCCTTTCGCTAAGACTGTTCTTGTCGAATTCGTAAAGTGATATTTTGAAGCCCATAGAGGGCTACGGTGAAAAGGAAATATCTTTCATTAAAACGGAAAGAAGCTATCTCAGAAACTCCTTTGTGTTCTGTTAATTCATCTCACAGAGTTACTGCTTTCCGCAAGAAGCCTTTCGATAAGGCTGTTCTTGTGGAATTTGCAAAGTGATATTTGGAAGCCCATAGAGGGCTATGGTGAAAAACGAAATATCTTCGTTAAAATCTGGAAAGAAGCTTTCTGAGAAACTGCTTTGTGTTCTGTTAATTAATCTCACAGAGTTACATCTTTCCCGTCAAGAAGCCTTCGCTAAGGCTGTTCTTGTGGAAGAGGCAACGTGATATTTGGAAGCCCATAGAGGGCTACGGTGAAAAGGAAATATCGTCCGTTAAAAACTGGAAAGAAGCTCTCTGAGAAACTGCTTTGTGTCCTGTTAATTCATCTCAAAGAGTTACATCTTTCCTTCAAGAAGCCTTCGCTAAGGCTGTTCTTGTGGAAATGGCAAAGTGATATTTGGAAGCCCATAGAGGTCAATGGTGAAAAGGAAATATCTTCCGTTAAAAACTGGAAAGAAGCTTTCTGAGAAACTGCTTTGTGTTCTGTTAATTCATCTCACAGAGTTACATCTTTCCCTTCAAGAAGACTTTCGCTAAGGCTGCTCTTGTGGAATTGGCAAAGTGATATTTGGAAGCCCATAGAGGGCTATGGTGAAAAAGGAAATACCTTCCGTTAAAAACTGGAAAGAGGCTTTCTGAGAAACTGCTTTGTGTTCTGTTAATTCACCTCACAGAGTTACACCTTTCCCTTCAAGAAGCCTTTCGGTAAGGCTGTTCTTGTGGAATTGGCAAATTTATATTTGGAAAACCATAGAGGGCTACGGTGAAAAAGGAAATATCTTCCGTGAAAAACTGGAAAGAAGCTTTCTGAGAAACTGCTTTGTGTTCTGTTAACTCATCTTATAGAGTTACAGCTTTCCATTCAAGAAGCCTTTCGCTAAGACTGTTCTTGTCGAGTTTTCAAAGTGTTATTTGGAAGCCCATAGAGGGCTATGGTGAAAAAGGAAATATCTTCCGTTAAAAACTGGAAAGAAGCTTTCTGAGAAACTGCTTTGTGTTCTGTTAATTCATCCCACAGAGTTACAGCTTTCCCTTCAAGAAGACTTTCGCTAAGGCTGTTCTTGTGGAATTGGCAAAGGGATATTTGGAAGCCCATAGAGGGCTAAGGTTTAAAAGGAAATATCTTCCGTTAAAATCGGTAAAGAAGCTTTCTGAGAAACTACTTTGTGTTCTCTTAATTCATCTCACAGAGTTACATCTTTCCCTTCAAGATGCCTTTCGCTAAGGCTGTTCTTGTGGAAGTGGCAAAGTGATATTTGGAAGCCCATAGAGGGCTATGGTGAAAAAGGAAATATCTTCCGTTAAAAAGTGGAAAGAGGCTTTCTGAGAAACTGCTTTGTATTCTCTTAATTAATCTCACAGAGTTACAGCTTTCCCCTCAAGAAGCCTTTCGCTAAGACTGTTTTGTGGAATTGGCAAAGTGATATTTGGAAGCCCATAGAGGGCTACGGTGAAAAAGGTAATATCTTCCGTTAAAATCTGGAAAGAAGCTTTCTGAGAAACTGCTTTGTGTTCTGTTAATTCATCTCACAGAGTTACAACTTTCCCCTCTAGAAGATTTTCGCTAAGACTGTTCCTGTGGAATTTGCAACGTGATATTTGGAAGCCCATAGAGGGCTATGGTGAAAAAGGAAATATCTTCCGTTAAAAACTGGAAAGAAGCTTCCTGAGAAAGTGCTATGTGTTCTGTCAATTCATCTCACAGAGTTACAGCTCTCCCCTCAAGAAGCCTTTCGCTAAGACAGTTCTTGTCGAATTTTCAAAGTGATATTTGGAAGCACATAGAGGGCTATGGTGAAAAAGGAAATATCTTCCGTTGAAAACTGGAAAGAAGGTTTCTGAGAAACTGCTTTGTGTTCTCTTAATTCATCTCACAGGGTTACAGCTTTCCGCTCGAGAAGCCTTTCGCTAAGACTGTTATGTGGAATTTGCAAAGTGATATTTGGAAGCCCAGAGAGGGCTACGTTGAAAAAGGAAATATCTTCCGTTAAAATCTGCCAAGAAGCTTTCTGAGAAACTGCTTTGTGTTCTGTTAATTCATCTCATAGAGTTACATCTTTCCCTTCAAGAATCCTTTCAATAAGGCTGTTCTTGTGGAATTGGCAAAGTGATGTTTGGAAGCGCATAGAGGGCTATGGTAAAAAAGGAAATACCTTCCGTTCAAAACTGGAAAGAAGCTTTCTGAGAAACTGCTTTGTGTTCTGTTAATTCATCTCACAGAGTTACATCTTTCCCTTCCAGATGCCTTTCGCTAAGGCTGTTCTTGTGGAAGTGGCAAAGTGATATTTGGAAGCCCATAGAGGGCTACGGTGAAAAAGGAAATATCTTCCGTTAAAAACTGGAAAGAAGCTTTCTGAGAAACTGCTTTGTGTTCTGTTAATTCATCTCACAGAGTTACAACTTTCCCTCAAGAAGATTTTCGCTAAGACTGTTCCTGTGGAATTTGCAACGTGATATTTGGAAGCCCATAGATGGCTAGGGTGAAAAAGGAAATATCTTCCGTTAAAAGGGAAAGAAGCTTTCTGAGAGACTGCATTGTGTTCTGCTAATTCATCTCACAGAGTTACATCTTTCCCTTCAGGAAGCCTTTCGCTAAGGCTGTTCTTGTGGAATTGGCAAAGTGATATTTGGAAGCCCATAGAGGGCTGTGGTGAAAAAGGAAATATCTTCCGTTCAAAACTGGAAAGAGGCTTTCTGAGAAACTGCTTTGTGTTCTCTTACTTCATCTCACAGAGTTACAGCTTTCCTCGAAAGCCTTTCGCTAAGACTGTTCTTGTGGAATTGGCAAAGTGATATTTGGAAGCCCATAGAGGGCTACGGTGAAAAAGGAAATATCTTCCGTTAAAATCTGGAAAGAAGCTTGAGAAACTGCTTTGTGTTCTGTTAATTCATCTCACAGAGTTACATCTTTCCTTCAAGAATCCTTTCAATAAGGCTGTTCTTGTGGAATTGGCAAAGTGATATTTGGAAGCCCATAGAGGGCTATGGTGAAAAAGGAAATATCTTCCGTTAAAAACTGGAAAGAAGCTTTCTGAGAAACTGCTTTGTGTTCTGTTAATTCATCTCACAGAGTTACATCTTTCCTTCCAGATGCCTTTCGCTAAGGCTGTTCTTGTGGAATTGGCAAAGTGATATTTGGAAGCCCATAGAGGGCTACGGTGAAAAAGGAAATATCTTCCGTTAAAATCTGGAAAGCAGCTTTCTGAGAAACTGCTTTGTGTTCTGTTAATTCATCTCACAGAGTTACAACTTTCCTCAAGAAGATTTTCGCTAAGACTGTTCCTGTGGAATTTGCAACGTGATATTTGGAAGCCCATAGATGGCTAGGGTGAAAAAGGAAATATCTTCCGTTAAAAAGGGAAAGAAGCTTTCTGAGAGACTGCATTGTGTTCTGCTAATTCATCTCACAGAGTTACATCTTTCCCTTCAGGAAGCCTTTCGCTAAGGCTGTTCTTGTGGAATTGGCAAAGTGATATTTGGAAGCCCATAGAGGGCTGTGGTGAAAAAGGAAATATCTTCCGTTCAAAACTGGAAAGAGGCTTTCTGAGAAACTGCTTTGTGTTCTCTTACTTCATCTCACAGAGTTACAGCTTTCCCCTCGGAAAGCCTTTCGCTAAGACTGTTCTTGTGGAATTTTCAAAGTGATATTTGGAAGCACATAGAGGGCTATGGTGAAAAAGGAAATATCTTCCGTTGAAAACTGGAAAGAAGGTTTCTGAGAAACTGCTTTGTGTTCTCTTAATTCATCTCACAGGGTTACAGCTTTCGCTCGAGAAGCCTTTCGCTAAGACTGTTATGTGGAATTTGCAAAGTGATATTTGGAAGCCCAGAGAGAGGCTACGTTGAAAAAGGAAATATCTTCCGTTAAAATCTGCCAAGAAGCTTTCTGAGAAACTGCTTTGTGTTCTGTTAATTCATCTCATAGAGTTACATCTTTCCTTCAAGAATCCTTTCAATAAGGCTGTTCTTGTGGAATTGGCAAAGTGATGTTTGGCGCATAGAGGGCTATGGTAAAAAGGAAATACCTTCCGTTCAAAACTGGAAAGAAGCTTTCTGAGAAACTGCTTTGTGTTCTGTTAATTCATCTCACAGAGTTACATCTTTCCCTTCCAGATGCCTTTCGCTAAGGCTGTTCTTGTGGAAGTGGCAAAGTGATATTTGGAAGCCCATAGAGGGCTACGGTGAAAAAGGAAATATCTTCCGTTAAAATCTGGAAAGCAGCTTTCTGAGAAACTGCTTTGTGTTCTGTTAATTCATCTCACAGAGTTACAACTTTCCCCTCAAGAAGATTTTCGCTAAGACTGTTCCTGTGGAATTTGCAACGTGATATTTGGAAGCCCATAGATGGCTAGGGTGAAAAAGGAAATATCTTCCGTTAAAAAGGGAAAGAAGCTTTCTGAGACTGCATTGTGTTCTGCTAATTCATCTCACAGAGTTACATCTTTCCCTTCAGGAAGCCTTTCGCTAAGGCTGTTCTTGTGGAATTGGCAAAGTGATATTTGGAAGCCCATAGAGGGCTGTGGTGAAAAAGGAAATATCTTCCGTTCAAAACTGGAAAGAGGCTTTCTGAGAAACTGCTTTGTGTTCTCTTACTTCATCTCACAGAGTTACAGCTTTCCTCGGAAAGCCTTTCGCTAAGACTGTTTTGTGGAATTTTCAAAGTGATAAGTGGAAGCCTATAGAGGTCTACGGTGAAAAAGGAAATATCTTCCGTTAAAATCTGCAAAGAAGCTTTCTGAGAAACTGCTTTGTGTTCTGTTAATTCATCTCACAGAGTTACATCTTTCCGTTCAAGAAGCCTTTCGATAAGGCTGTTCTTGTGGAATTGGCAAAGTGATATTTGGAAGCGCATAGAGGGCTAAGGTTGAAAAGGAAATATCTTCCGTTAAAAACTGGAAAGAAGCTTTCTGAGAAACTGCTTTGTGATCTGTTAATTCATCTCACAGAGTTACAGCTTTCCTTCAAGAAGCCTTTCGCTAAGGCTGTTCTTGTGGAATTGGCAAAGTGATATTTGGAAGCCCATAGAGGGCTAAGGTGAAAAAGGAAATATCTTCCGTTAAAATCTGGAAAGAAGCTTTCTGAGAAACTGCTTTGTGTTCTGTTAATTCATCTCACAGAGTTACATCTTTCCCTTCAAGAAGCCTTTCGCTAAGGCTGTTCTTGTGGAAGTGGCAAAGTGATATTTGGAAGCCCATAGAGGGTTATGGTGAAAAAGGATATATCTTCCGTTAAAAACAGGAAAGAGGCTTTCTGAGAAACTGCTTTGTGTTCTGTTAATTCATCTCACAGAGTTACAGCTTTCCTTCAAGAAGCCTTTCGCTAAGACTGTTTTGTCTAATTGGCAAAGTGATATTTGGAAGCCCATAGAGGGCTATGGTCTTAAAGGAAATATCTTCCGTTAAAAACTGGAAAGAAGCTTTCTGAGAAACTGCTTTGTGTTCTGTTAATTCATCTCACAGAGTTACAGCTTTCCTTCAAGAAGCCTTTCGCTAAGGCTGTTCTTGTGGAATTGGCAAAGTGATATTTGGAAGACCATATGGGGCTATGGTGAAATAGGAAATATCTTCCGTTAAAAACTGGAAAGAAGCTTTCTGAGAAACTGCTTTGTGTTCTGTTAATTCATCTCACAGAGTTACATCTTTCCTTCAAGAAGCCTTTCGCTAAGGCTGTTCTTGTACAATTGGCAAAGTGATATTTGGAAGCCCATAGAGAGTTATGGTGAAAAGAAATTACCTTCCGTAAAAACTGGAAAGAAGTTTTCTGAGAAACTGCTTAGTGTTCTGTTAATTCATCTCACAGAGTTACATCTTTCCTTCAAGCAGCCTTTTGCTAAGGCTGTTCTTGTGGAATTGGCAAAGTGATATTTGGAAGTCCATAGAGGGCTATGGTGAAAAAGGAAATATCTTCCGTTAAAAACTGGAAAGAAGCTTTCTGAGAAACTGCATTGTGTTCTGTTAATTCATCTCACAGAGTTACATCTTTATCTTCAGGAATCCTTTTCCTAAGACTGTTCTTGTGGAATTGGCAAAGTGATATTTGGAAGCCCATAGAGGGCTATGGTGAAAAAGGAAATATCTTCCGTTAAAAACTGGAAAGAAGCTTTCTGAGAAAGTGGTTTGTGTTCTGTGAATTCATCTCACAGAGTTACAGCTTTCCCATCTCAAGCCTTTCGCTAAGACTGTTCTTGTGGAATTTTCAAAGTGATATTTGGAAGCCCATAGAGGCTATGGTGAAAAAGGAAATATCTTCCGTTAAAAACTGGAAAGAAGCTTTCTGAGAAACTGCTTTGTGTTCTGTTAATTCATCTCACAGAGTTACATCTTTCCTTCAAGAAGCCTTTCGCTAAGGCTGTTCTTGTGGAATTGGCAAAGTGATATTTGGAAGCCCATAGAGGCTATGGTGAAAAAGGAAATATCTTCCGTTAAAAACTGGAAAGAAGCTTTGTGAGAAACTGCTTGTGTTCTGTTAATTCATCTCACAGAGTTACATCTTTCCTTCAAGCAGCCTTCGCTAAGGCTGTTATTGTCGAATTGGCAAGGTGATATTTGGAAGCCCATAGAGGGCTAAGGTGAAAAAGGAATTATCTTCCGTTAAAATCTGGAAAGAAGCTTTCTGAGAAACTGCTTTGTGTTCTGTTAATTCATCTCACAGAGTTACAACTTTCCTCAAGAAGATTTTCGCTAAGACTGTTCTGTGGAATTTGCAACGTGATATTTGGAAGCCCATAGATGGCTAGGGTGAATAAGGAAATATCTTCCGTTAAAAGGGAAAGAAGCTTTCTGAGAGACTGCATTGTGTTCTGCTAATTCATCTCACAGAGTTACATCTTTCCTTCAGGAAGCCTTCGCTAAGGCTGTTCTTGTGGAATTGGCAAAGTGATATTTGGAAGCCCATAGAGGGCTGTGGTGAAAAAGGAAATATCTTCCGTTAAAAACTGGAAAGAAGCTTTCTGAGAAACTGCTTTGTGTTCTCTTAATTCATCTCACAGAGTTACAGCTTTCCCTCAAGAAGATTTTCGCTAAGACTGTTCTTGTGGAATTTTCAAAGTGATATTTGGAAGCCCATAGAGGGCTATGGTGAATAAGGAAATATCTTCCGTTAAAAAGGGAAAGAAGCTTTCTGAGAGACTGCATTGTGTTCTGCTAATTCATCTCACAGAGTTACATCTTTCCTTCAGGAAGCCTTTCGCTAAGGCTGTTCTTGTGGAATTGGCAAAGTGATATTTGGAAGCCCATAGAGGGCTGTGGTGAAAAAGGAAATATCTTCCGTTAAAAACTGGAAAGAAGCTTTCTGAGAAGCTGCTTTGTGTTCTCTTACTTCATCTCACAGAGTTACAGCTTTCCCCTCGGAAAGCCTTTCGCTAAGACTGTTTTGTGGAATTTTCAAAGTGATAAGTGGAAGCCTATAGAGGTCTACGGTGAAAAAGGAAATATCTTCCGTTAAAATCTGCAAAGAAGCTTTCTGAGAAACTGCTTTGTGTTCTGTTAATTCATCTCACAGAGTTACATCTTTCCGTTCAAGAAGCCTTTCGATAAGGCTGTTCTTGTGGAATTGGCAAAGTGATATTTGGAAGCGCATAGAGGGCTAAGGTTGAAAAGGAAATATCTTCCGTTAAAAACTGGAAAGAAGCTTTCTGAGAAACTGCTTTGTGATCTGTTAATTCATCCCACAGAGTTACAGCTTTCCCTTCAGGAAGCCGTTCGCTAAGGCTGTTCTTGTGGAATTGGCAAAGGGATATTTGGATGCCCATAGAGGGCTAAGGTGAAAAAGGAAATAACTTCCGTTAAAATCTGGAAAGAAGCTTTCTGAGAAACTGCTTTGTGTTCTGTTAATTCATCTCACAGAGTTACATCTTTCCCTTCAAGAAGCCTTTCGCTAAGGCTGTTCTTGTGGAAGTGGCAAAGTGATATTTGGAAGCCCATAGAGGGTTATGGTGAAAAGGATATATCTTCCGTTAAAAACAGGAAAGAGGCTTTCTGAGAAACTGCTTTGTGTTCTCTTAATTAATCTCACAGAGTTACAGCTCTCCTCTCAAGAAGCCTTTCGCTAAGACTGTTTTGTCTAATTGGCAAAGTGATATTTGGAAGCCCATAGAGGGCTATGGTCTTAAAGGAAATATCTTCCGTTAAAAACTGGAAAGAAGCTTTCTGAGAAAGTGCTTTGTGTTCTGTCAATTCATCTCACAGAGTTACAGCTTTCCTTCAAGAAGCCTTTCGCTAAGGCTGTGCTCGTGGAATTGGCAAAGTGATATTTGGAAGACCATATGGGGCTATGGTGAAATAGGAAATATCTTCCGCTCAAAACTGGAAAGAAGCTTTCTGAGGAACTGCTTTGTGTTCTGTTAATTCATCTCACAGGGTTACATCTTTCCTTCAAGAAGCCTTTCGCTAAGGCTGTTCTTGTACAATTGGCAAAGTGATATTTGGAAGCCCATAGAGAGTTATGGTGAAAAGAAATTACCTTCCGTAAAAACTGGAAAGAAGTTTTCTGGGAAACTGCTTAGTGTTCTGTTAATTCGTCTCACAGAGTTACATCTTTCCTTCAAGCAGCCTTTTGCTAAGGCTGTTCTTGTGGAATTGGCAAAGTGATATTTGGAAGTCCATAGAGGGCTATGGTGAAAAAGGAAATATCTTCCGTTCAAAACTGGAAAGAAGCTCTCTGAGAAACTGCATTGTGTTCTGTTAATTCATCTCACAGAGCTACATCTTTATCTTCAGGAACTTTTCCTAAGACTGTTCTTGAAGAAGTGGCAAGTGATATTTGGAAGCCCATAGAGGGCTATGGTCTTAAAGGAAATATCTTCCGTTAAAAACTGGAAAGAAGCTTTCTGAGAAAGTGGTTTGTGTTCTGTGAATTCATCTCACAGAGTTACAGCTTTCCCATCTCGAAGCCTTTCGCTAAGACTGTTCTTGTCGAATTTTCAAAGTGATATTTGGAAGCCCATAAAGGGCTATGGTGAAAAGGAAATATCTTCCGTTAAAAACTGGAAAGAAGCTTTCTGAGAAACTGCTTTGTGTTCTTTTAATTCATCTCACAGAGTTACATCTTTCCTTCAAAAGCCTTTCGCTAAGGCTGTTCTTGTGGAAGTGGCAAAGTGATATTTGGAAGCGCAGAGAAGGCTATGGTTAAAAAGGAAATACCTTCCGTTAAAAACTGGAAAGAAGCTTTGTGAGAAACTGCTTGGTGTTCTGTTAATTCATCTCACAGGGTTACATCTTTCCCTTCAAGCAGCCTTTCGCTAAGGCTGTTATTGTCGAATTGGCAAGGTGATATTTGGAAGCCCATAGAGGGCTAAGGTGAAAAAGGAATTATCTTCCCTTAAAATCTGGAAAGAAGCTTTCTGAGAAACTGCTTTGTGTTCTGTTAATTCATCTCACAGAGTTACATCTTTTCCTTCAAGAAGCCTTTCGCTAAGGATGTTCTTGTGGAAGTGGCAATGTGATATTTGGAAGCCCATAGAGGGTTATGGTGAAAAAGGAAATATCTTCCGTTAAAAAGTGGAAAGAGGCTTTCTGAGAAACTGCTTTGTGTTCTCTTAATTAATCTCACAGAGTTACAGCTTTCCCCTCAAGAAGCCTTTCACTAGGATTGTCTTGTGGAATTGGCAAAGTGATATTTGGAAGCCCATAGAGGGCTACGGTGAAAAAGGAAATATCTTCCGTTAAAATCTGGAAAGAAGCTTTCTGAGAAACTGCTTTGTGTTCTGTTAATTCATCTCACAGAGTTACAACTTTGCCCTCAAGAAGATTTTCGCTCAGACTGTTCCTGTGGAATTTGCAACGTGATATTTGGAAGCCCATAGAGGGCTATGGTGAAAAAGGAAATATCTTCCGTTAAAAACGGGAAAGAAGCTTTCTGAGAGACTGCATTGTGTTCTGCTAATTCATATCACAGAGTTGCATCTTTCCCTTCAAGAAGACTTTCGCTAAGGCTGTTCTTGTGGAATTGGCAAAGTGATATTTGGAACCCCTAGAGGGCTATGGTGAAAAAGGAAATATCTTCCGTTAAAAACTGGAAAGAAGCTCTGTGAGAAACTGCTTTGCATTCTGATAATTCATCTCACAGAGTTTCATCTTTCCCCTCAAGAAGAATTTCGCTAAGATGGTACTTGTGGAATTTGCAAAGTGATATTTGGAAGCCCACAGAGGGCTATGGTGAAAAAGGAAACAACTTCCGTTAAAATCCTTAAAGAAATTTCTGAGAAACTGCCTTGTGTTCTGTTAATTCATCCCACAGAGTTACAGCTTTCCCTTCAAGAAGCCTTTCGGTAAGGCTGTTCTTGTGGAATTGGCAAAGTGATATTTGGAAGCCCATAGAGGGCTATGGTGAAAAAGGAAATATCTTCCGTTAAAATCTGGAAAGAAGCTTTCTGAGAAACTGCTTTGTGTTTTGTTAATTCATCTTAAGGAGTTACAACTTTCCCCTCAAGAAGCCTTTCGCTAAGACTGTTCTTGGCGAATTTACAAAGTGATGTTTGGAAGCCCATAGAGGACTATGGAGAAAAAGGAAATGATTTCCGTTAAAAACTGGAAAGAAGTTTTCTGAGAAACTGCTTTGTGTTCTGTTAATTCATCTCACAGAGTTACACCTTTCCCTTCAAGAAGCCTTTCGCTAAGACTGTTCTTGGCGTATTTGCAGAGTGATATTTGGAAGCCCATAGAGGACAAAGGTGAAAAAGGAAATATCTTCTGTTAAAAACTGGAAAGAAGCTTTCTGAGAAACTGCTTTGTGTTCTGTTAATTCATCTCACAGAGTTACATCTTTCCCTTCAAGAAGCTTTTCGCTAAGGCTGTTCTTGTGGAATTGTCAAAGTGGTATTTGGAAGCCCATAGAGGGCTATGGTGAAAAAGGAAATATCTTACGTTAAAAACTGAAAAGAAGCTTTCTGAGAAACTGCTTTGTGTTCTGTTAATTCATCTCACAGAGTTACATCTTTCCCTGCAAGAAGACTTTCACTAAGGCTGTTCTTGTGGAATAGGCAAAGTGATATTTGGAAGCCCTTAGAGGGCTATGGTGAAAAAGGAAATATCTTCCGTTAAAAACTGGAAAGAAGCTTTCTGAGAAACTGCTTTGTGTTCTGTGAATTCATCTCACAAAGTTACAGCTTTCCCCTAAAGAAGCCTTTCGCTAAGACTGTTCTTGTCGAATTTGCAAAGTGATATTTGGAAGCCCATAGAGGACATTGGTGAAAAAGGAAATATCTTCTGTTAAAAACGGGAAAGAAGCTTTCTCAGAAACTGCTTTGTGTTCAGTTAATTCATCTCACAGAGTTACTGCTTTCCCTTCAAGAAGCTTTTCGCTAAGACTCTTCTTGTGGAATTTGCAACGTGATATTTGGAAGCCCATAGAGGGCTACGGTGTAAAAGGAAATGTCTTCCGTTAAAATCTGGAAAGAAGCTTTCTGAGAAACTGCTTTGTGTTCTGTTAATTCATCTCATAGAGTTACAAGTTTAGCTTCAAGAAGTCTTTCGCTAAGGCTGTTCTTGTCGAATTAGCAAAGTGATATTTGGAATCCCATAGAGGGCAATGGTGAAAAAGGAAATATCTCCCGTTAAAATCTGGAAAGAAGGTTTCCGACAAACTGCTTTGTGTTTCGTTATTTCATCTCATAGACTTACATCTTTCCCTTCGAGAATCCTTTCGCTAAGGCTGTTCTTGTGGTAGTGGCAAAGTGATATTTGGAAGCCCATAGAGGGCTATGGTGAAAAAAGAAATAACTTCCGTTAAAAACTGGAAAGAAGATTTCTGAGAAACTGCTTTGTGTCCTGTTAATTCATCTCACCGAGTTACAGCTTTCCCCTCAAGAAGCCTTTCGATAAGACTGTTCTTGTCGTATTTGCAAAGTGATATTTGGTAGCCCTTAGAGGGCTATGGTGAAAAAGGAAATATCTTCGTTAAAAACTGGAAAGAAGCTTTCTGAGAAACTGCTTTGTGTTCTGTTAATTCATCTTACAGAGTTGTATCTTTCCCTTCAAGAAGCCTTTCGCTAAGGCTGTTCTTGTGGAATTGGCAAAGTGATATTTGGAAGCCCACAGAGGGCTATGGTGAAAAAGGAAATATCTTACGTTAAAAACTGGAAAGAAACTTTCCTAGAAACTTCTTTGTGTTCTGTTAATTCATCACACAGAGTTACAGCTTTCCCCTCAAGAAGACTTTCGCTAAGACTGTTCTTGTCGAATTTGCAAAGTGATATTTGGAAGCCCATAGAGGGCTAAGGTGAAAAAGGAAATATCTTCCGTTAAAAACTGGAAAGAAACTTTCTGAGAAACTGCTTTGTGTTCTGTTAATTCATCTCACAGAGTTACATCTTTGCCTTCAAGCAGCCTTTCGCTACGGCTGTCATTGTCGAATTGGCAAAGTGATATTTGGAAGCCCATAAAGGGCAATGGTGAAAAAGGAAATAATTTCCGTTAAAAACTGGAAAGAAGCTTTCTGAGAAACTGCTTTGTGTTCTGTTAATTCATCTCACAGAGTTACTGCTTTCCCCTCAAGAAGCCTTTCGCTTAGACTGTTTTGTGGAATTTACAAAGTGATATTTGGAAGCCCACAGAGGGCTATGGTGAAAAAGGAAATATCTTCCGTTAAAATCTGGAAAGAAGCTTTCTGAGAAACTGCTTCGTGTTCTGCTAATTTATCTCACAGGGTTACAGCTTTCCCCTCAAGAAGCCTTTCGCTAAGACTGTTCTTGTCGAATTTGCAAGTGATATTTGGAAGCCCATAGAGGGCTATGGTGAAAAGGAAATATCTTCCGTTAAAACTGGAAAGAAGCTTTCTGAGAAACTGCATTGTGTTCTGTTAATTCATCTCACAGAACTACATCTTTCTTCAAGAAGCCTTTCGCTAGACTGTTCTTGTGGAATAGGCAAAGTGATATTTGGAAGCCCATAGAGGGCTATGGTGAAAAGGAAATATCTTCCGTTAAAACTGGAAAGAAGCTTTCTGAGAAACTGCTTTGTGTTTTGTCAATTCATCTCACAGAGTTACAGCTTTCCTCAAGAAGCCTTTCGCTAAGACTTTTCTTGTCGAATTTTCAAAGTGATATTTGGAAGCCCATAGAGGGCTATGGTGAAAAAGGAAATATCTTCCGTTAAAACTGGAAAGAAGCTTTCTGAGAAACTGCTTTGTGTTCTTTTAATTCATCTCTCAGAGTTAAATCTGTCCTTCAAGGAGCCTTTCGCTAAGGCTGTTCTTGTGGAAGTGCAAAGTGATATTTGGAAGCCCATAGAGGGCTATGGTGAAAAAGGAAATATCTTCCGTTAAAAACAGGAAAGAAGCTTTCTGAGAAACTGCTTTGTGTTCTGTTAATTCATCTCACAGAGTTACAGCTTTCCTCAAGAAGCCTTTCGCTAAGACTGCTTTGTGGAATTGGCAATGTGATATTTGGAAGCCCATGGAGGGCTATGGTGAAAAGGAAATATCTTCCATTAAAAACGGGAAAGGAGCTATCTCAGAAACTGCTTTGTGTTCTGTTAATTCATCTTACAGAGTTACAGCTTTCCTCAAGAAGCCTTTCGCTAAGACTGTTCTTGGCGAATTTGCAAAGTGATGTTTTGAAGCCCATAGAGGATTATGGTGAAAAGGAAATATCTTCCGTTAAAAACTGGAAAGAAGCTTTCTGAGAAACTGCTTTGTGTTCTTTAATTCATCTCTCAGAGTTAAATCTGTCCTTCAAGGAGCCTTTCGCTAAGGCTGTTCTTGTGGAAGTGCAAAGTGATATTTGGAAGCCCATAGAGGGCTATGGTGAAAAGGAAATATCTTCCGTTAAAAACAGGAAAGAGGCTTTCTGTGAAACTGCTTTGTGTTCTCTTAATTCATCTCACAGAGTTACAGCTTTCCCTCGAGAAGCCTTTCGCTAAGACTGCTTTGTGGAATTGGCAATGTGATATTTGGAAGCCCATGGAGGGCTATGGTGAAAAGGAAATATCTTCCATTAAAAACGGGAAAGGAGCTATCTCAGAAACTCCTTTGTGTTCTGTTAATTCATCTTACAGAGTTACAGCTTTCCCTCAAGAAGCCTTCGCTAAGACTGTTCTTGGCGAATTTGCAAAGTGATGTTTTGAAGCCCATAGAGGATTATGGAGAAAAGGAAATATCTTCGGTTAAAACTGGAAAGAGGCTTTCTGAGAAACTGCTTTGTGTTCTGTTAATTCATCTCACAGAGTTACAGCTTTCCATTCAGGAAGCGTTTCGCTAAGGGTGTTCTTGTGGAAGTGGCAAAGTGATATTTGGAAGCCCATAGAGGGCTACGGTGAAAAGGAAATATCTTCTGTTAAAAGTGGAAAGAAGCTTTCTGAGAAACTGCTTTGTGTTCTGCTAATTTATCTCACAGAGTTACAGCTTTCCCTCAAGAAGCCTTTCGCTAAGACTGTTCTTGTCGAATTTGCAAAGTGATATTTGGAAGCTCATAGAGGGCTATGGTGAAAAAGGAAATATCTTCCATTAAAAACTGGAAAGAAGCTTTCTGGGAAACTGCATTGTGTTCTGTTAATTCATCTCACAGAGTTACACCTTTCGCTTCAAGAAGCCTTCGCTAAGTCTGTTCTTGGCGAATTTGCAAAGTGATGTTTGGAAGCCCATATAGGACTATGGAGAAAAAGGAAATGATTTCCGTTAAAAACTGGAAAGAAGTTTTCTGAGAAACTGCTTTGTGTTCTGTTAATTCATCTCACAGAGTTACACCTTTCCCTTCAAGAAGCCTTTCGCTAAGTCTGTTCTTGGCGAATTTCCAAAGTGATGTTTGGAAGCCCATAGAGGACAATGGTGAAAAAGGAAATATCTTCTGTTAAAAACTGGAAGGAAGCTTTCTGAGAAACTGCTTTTTGTTCTGTTAATTCATCTCACAGGGTTACATCTTTCCTTCAAGAAGCTTTTCGCTGAGGCTGTTCTTGTGGAATTGGCAAAGTGGTATTTGAAAGCCCATAGAGGGCTATGGTGAAAAGGAAATATCTTCCGTTAAAACTGGAAAGAAGCTTTCTGAGAAACTGCTTTGTGTTCTGTGAATTCATCTCACAAAGTTACAGCTTTCCTCACGAAGCCTTTCGCTAAGACTGTGCTTGTCGAATTTGCAAAGTGATATTTGGAAGCCCATAGAGGACATTGGTGAAAAGGAAATATCTTCTGTTAAAAACTGGAAAAATCTTTCTGAGAAACTGCTTTGTGTTCAGTTAATTCATCTCATAGAGTTACTGCTTTCCCTCAAGAAGCCTTTCGATAAGACTGTTCTTGTCGTTTGCAAAGTGATATTTGGTAGCCCTTAGAGGGCTATGGTGAAAAGGAAATATCTTTCGTTAAAAACTGGAAAGAAGCTTTCTGAGAAACTGCTTTGTGTTCTGTTAATTCATCTTACAGAGTTGTATCTTTCCTTCAAGAAGCCTTTCGCTAAGGCTGTTCTTGTGGAATTGGCAAAGTGATATTTGGAAGCCCACAGAGGGCTATGGTGAAAAGGAAATATCACGTTAAAAACTGGAAAGAAACTTTCCTAGAAACTTCTTTGTGTTCTGTTAATTCATCACACAGAGTTACAGCTTTCCTCAAGAAGACTTTCGCTAAGACTGTTCTTGTCGAATTTGCAAAGTGATATTTGGAAGCCCATAGAGGGCTAAGGTGAAAAGGAAATATCTTCCGTTAAAAACTGGAAAGAAACTTTCTGAGAAACTGCTTTGTGTTCTGTTAATTCATCTCACAGAGTTACATCTTTGCCTTCAAGCAGCCTTTCGCCACGGCTGTCATTGTCGAATTGGCAAAGTGATATTTGGAAGCCCATAAAGGGCAATGGTGAAAAGGAAATAATTTCCGTTAAAAACTGGAAAGAAGCTTTCTGAAAACTGCTTTGTGTTCTGTTAATTCATCTCACAGAGTTACTGCTTTCCCTCAAGAAGCCTTTTCGCTTAGACTGTTTTGTGGAATTTACAAAGTGATATTTGGAAGCCCACAGAGGGCTATGGTGAAAAGGAAATATCTTCCGTTAAAATCTGGAAAGAAGCTTTCTGAGAAACTGCTTCGTGTTCTGCTAATTTATCTCACAGGGTTACAGCTTTCCCTCAAGAAGCCTTTCGCTAAGACTGTTCTTGTCGAATTTGCAAAGTGATATTTGGAAGCCCATAGAGGGCTATGGTGAAAAGGAAATATCTTCCGTTAAAACTGGAAAGAAGCTTTCTGAGAAACTGCATTGTGTTCTGTTAATTCATCTCACAGAACTACATCTTTCTCTTCAAGAAGCCTTTCGCTAGGACTGTTCTTGTGGAATAGGCAAAGTGATATTTGGAAGCCCATAGAGGGCTATGCTCTTAAAGGAAATATCTTCCGTTAAAACTGGAAAGAAGCTTTCTGAGAAAGTGCTTTGTGTTCTGTCAATTCACCTCACAGAGTTACAGCTTTCCCCTTAAGAAGCCTTTCGCTAAGACTGTTCTTGTCGAATTTTCATAGTAATATTTGGAAGCCCATAGGGGGCAATGGTGAAAAGGAAATATCTTCCTTTAAAAACTGGAAAGAAGCTTTCTGATAAACTGCTTTGTGTTCTCTTAATTCATCTCACAGAGTTACAGCTTTCCCTTCGATAAACCTTCCCTAAGACTGTTTTGTGGAATTGGCAAAGTGATATTTGGAAGCCCTTAGAGGGCTACGGTGAAAAAGGAAATATCTTCCGTTAAAATCTGGAAAGAAGCTTTTGAGAAACTGCTTTGTGTTCTGTTAATTCATCTCACAGAGTTACATCTTTCCCTTCAAGAAGACTTTCGATAAGGCTGTTCTTGTGGAATTGGCAAAGTGGTATTTGGATTTGCATAGAGGGCTATGGTTAAAAGGAAATACCTTCTGTTAAAACTGGAAAGAAGCTTTCTGAGAAACTGCTTTGTGTTCTGTTAATTCATCTCACAGAGTTACATCTTTCCTACAAGCAGCCTTTCGCTAAGGCTGTCCTTGTTGAATTGGCAAAGTGATATTTGGAAGCCCATAGAGGGCAATGGTGAAAAGGAAAAATTTCCGTTAAAAACTGGAAAGAAGCTTTCTGAGAAACTGCTTCGTGTTCTGTTAATTCATCTCACAGAGTTACAGCTTTCCCCTCAAGAAGCCTTTCGCTTAGACTGTTTTATGGAATTTACAAAGTGATATTTTGAAGCCCATAGAGGGCTATGGTGAAAAAGGAAATATCTTCCGTTAAAATCTGGAAAGAAGCTTTCTGAGAAACTGCTTTGTGTTCTGTTAATTCATCTCACAGAGTTACAGCTTCCCTTCAAGAAGACTTTCGCTAAGGCTGTTCTTGTGGAAGTGGCAAAGTGATATTTGGAACCCCATAGAGGGCTATGGTCTTAAAGGAAATATCTTTCGTTAAAAACTGGAAAGAAGCTTTCTGAGAAACTGCTTTGTGTTCTGTTAATTCATCTCACAGAGTTACATCTTTCCCTTCAAGAAGTCTTTCGCTAAGGCTGTTCTTGTCGAATTGGCAAATTCATATTTTGAATCCCATAGAGGGCTACGGTGAAAAAGGAAATATCTTCCGTTAAAAACTGGAAAGAAGCTTTCTGAGAAACTGCTTTGTGTTCTGTTAATTCATCTCACAGAGTTACAGCTTCCCTTCAAGAAGACTTTCGCTAAGGCTGTTCTTGTGGAAGTGGCAAAGTGATATTTGGAAGCCCATAGAGGGCTATGGTCTTAAAGGAAATATCTTCCGTTAAAAACTGGAAAGAAGCTTTCTGAGAAACTGCTTTGTGTTCTGTTAATTCATCTCACAGAGTTACATCTTTCCCTTCAAGAAGTCTTTCGCTAAGGCTGTTCTTGTCGAATTGGCAAATTCATATTTTGAATCCCATAGAGGGCTACGGTGAAAAAGGAAATATCTTCCGTTAAAAACTGGAAAGAAGCTTTCTGAGAAACTTCTTTGTGTTCTGTTAATTCATCTCACAGAGTTACAGCTTCCCCTCAAGAAGACTTTCGCTAAGGCGGTTCTTCTGGAAGTGGCAAAGTGATATTTGGAAGCCCATAGAGGGCTATGGTCTTAAAGGAAATATCTTCCGTTAAAAACTGGAAAGAAGCTTTCTGAGAAAGTGCTTTGTGTTCTGTCAATTCATCTCACAGAGTTACAGCGTTCCCCTCAAGAAGCCTTTCGCTAAGACTGTTCTTGTCGAATTTTCAAAGTGATATTTGGAAGCCCATGGAGGGCTAGGGTGAAAAAAGAAATATCTTCCGTTAAAGACTGGAAAGAAGCTTTCTGAGAAACTGCTTTGTGTTCTGTTAATTCATCTAACAGAGTTACATCTTTCCCTTCAAGAAGCCTTTCGATAAGGCTGTTCTTGTGGAATTGGCAAAGTGATATTTGGAAGCGCATAGAGGGCTATGGTTAAAAACGAATTACCTTCCGTTAAAAACTGGAAAGAAGCTTTCTGAGAAACTGCTTTGTGTTCTGTTAATTCATCTCACAGAGTAACATGTTTCCCTTTAAGCAGCCTTTCGCTAAGGCTGTTATTGTCGAATTGTCAAAGTGATATTTGGAAGCCCATAGAGGGCAATGGTGAAAAAGGAAATAATTTCCGTTAAAAACTGGAAAGAAGCTTTCTGAGAAACTGCTTTGTGTTCCGTTAATTCATCTCACAGGTTTTAGCTTTCCCTCAAGAAGCCTTCGCTAAGACTGTTCTTGTGGAATTGGCAAAGTGATATTTGAAAGCCCATAGAGGGCTATGGTGAAAAGGAAATATCTTCCGTTAAAATCTGGAAAGAAGCTTTCTGAGAAAATGCTTTGTGTTCTGTTAATTCATCTCACAACGTTACATCTTTCCTTCAAGAAGCCTTTCGCTAAGGCTGTTCTTGTGGAAGTGGCAAAGTGATATTTGGAAGCCCATAGAGGGCTATGGTTAAAAGGAAATACCTTCTGTTAAAAACTGGAAAGAAGCTTTCTGAGAAACTGCTTTGTGTTCTGTTAATTCATCTCACAGAGTTACATCTTTCCTTCAAGCAGCCTTTCGCTAAGGCTGTTCTTGTCGAATTGGCAAAGTGATATTTGGAAGCCCATAGAGGACAATGGTGAAAAGGAAATAATTTAACTTAAAACTGGAAAGAAGCTTTCTGAGAAACTGCTTTGTGTTCTGTTAATTCATCTCACAGAGTTACTGCTTTCCTCAAGAAGCCTTTCGCTTAGACTGTTTTGTGGAATTTACAAAGTGATATTTGGAAGCCCATAGAGGGCTACGGTGAAAAGGAAATATCTTCCGTTAAAATCTGGAAAGAAGCTTTCTGAGAAACTGCTTTGTGTTCTGTTAATTCATCTTCAGAGTTACAGCTTCCTTCAAGAAGACTTTCGCTAAGGCTGTTCTTGTGGAAGTGGCAAAGTGATATTTGGAAGCCCATAGAGGGCTACGGTGAAAAGGAAATAATTTAACTTAAAACTGGAAAGAAGCTTTCTGAGAAACTGCTTTGTGTTCTGTTAATTCATCTCACAGAGTTACTGCTTTCCCTCAAGAAGCCTTTCGCTTAGACTGTTTTGTGGAATTTACAAAGTGATATTTGGAAGCCCATAGAGGGCTACGGTGAAAAAGGAAATATCTTCCGTTAAAATCTGGAAAGAAGCTTCCTGAGAAACTGCTTTGTGTTCTGTTAATTCATCTTCAGAGTTACAGCTTTCCCTTCAAGAAGACTTTCGCTAAGGCTGTTCTTGTGGAAGTGGCAAAGGGATATTTGGATGCCCATAGAGGGCTACGGTGAAAAAGGAAATATCTTCCGTTAAAAAGTGGAAAGAAGCTTTCTGAGAAACTGCTTCGTGTTCTGTTAATTTATCTCACAGGGTTACAGCTTTCCCTTCAGGAAGCCTTTCGCTAAGACTGTTCTTGTCGAATTTGCAAAGTGATATTTGGAAGTCCATAGAGGGCTATGGTGAAAAGGAAATATCTTCCGTTAAAAACTGGAAAGAAGATTTCTGAGAAACTGCTTTGTGTTCTGTTAATTCATCTCATAGACTTACATCTTTCCTTCAAGAAGCCTTTCTCTAAGGCTGTTCTTGTCGGAGTGGCAAAGTGATATTTGGAAGCCCATAGAGGGCTATGGTGAAAAAAGAAATAACTTCCGTTAAAAACTGGAGAGAAGCTTTCTGAGAAACTGCTTTGTGTCCTGTTTATTTATGTCACAGATTTTCAGCTTTCTCTTGAAGAAGCCTTTCACTGAGGCTGTTTTTGTGGAATTGGCAATGTGATATTTGGAAGCCCATAGAGGGCAATGGTGAAAAAGGAAATATCTTCCGTTAAAAACTGGAAAGAAGCATTTTGAGAAACTGCTTTGTGTTCTGTTAATTCATCTCACAGAGTTACATCTTTCCCTTCAAGAAGCCTTTCGCTAAGGCTGTTCTTGTGGAAGTGGCAAAGTGATATTTGGAAGCCCTTAGAGGGCTATGGCGAAAAAGGAAATATCTTCCGTTCAAAACTGGAAAGAAGCTTTCTGAGAAACTGCTTTGTGTGCTGTGAATTCATCTCAGAAAGTTACAGCTTTCCCCTCACGAAGCCTTTCGCTAAGACTGTTCTTGTCGAATTTGCAAATTGATATTTGGAAGCCCATAGAGGACATGGGTGAAAAAGGAAATATCTTCTGTTAAAAACTGGAAAGAAGCTTTCTGAGAAACTGCTTTGTGTTCAGTTAATTCATCTCACAGAGTTACTGCTTTCCCCTCAAGAAGCTTTTCGCTAAGACTCTTCTTGTGGAATTTGCAAAGGGATATTTGGAAGCCCATAGAGGGCTATGGTGTAAAAGGAAATAACTTCCATTAAATTCTGGAAAGAAGCTTTCTGAGAAACTGCTTTGTGTTCTGTTAATTCATCTCACAGAGTTACATCTTTAGCTTCAAGAAGTCTTTCGCTAAGGCTGTTCTTGTCGAATTAGCAAAGTGATATTTGGAATCCCATAGAGGGCTATGGTTAAAAAGGAAATATCTCCGTTAAAAAGTGGAAAGAAGCTTTCTGAGAAACTGCTTTGTGTTCTGCTAATTCATCTCACAGAGTTATATCTTTAGCTTCAAGAAGTCTTTCGCTAAGGCTGTTCTTGTGGAATTGGCAAAGTGATATTTGGAAGCCCATAGAGGGCTATGGTGAAAAATGAAATATCTTCCGTTAAAAACTGGAAAGAAGGTTCCCGAGAAACTGATTTGTGTTCCGTTAATTCATCTCATAGACTTACATCTTTCCTTTCGAGAAGCCTTTCGCTAAGGCTGTTCTTGTGGGAGTGGCAAAGTGATATTTGGAAGCCCATAGAGGGCTATGGTGAAAAAGGAAATAACTTCCGTTAAAAACTGGAAAGAAGCTTTCTGAGAAACTGCTTTGTGTCCTGTTAATTCATCTCACAGAGTTACAGCTTTCCCTCAAGAAGCCTTTCGATAAGACTGTTCTTGTCGAATTTTCAAAGTGATATTTGGAAGCCCATGGAGGGCTATGGTGAAAAGGAAATATCTTCCGTTAAAAACTGGAAAGAAGCTTTCTGAGAAACTGCTTTGTGTTCTGTTAATTCATCTCACAGAGTTACATCTTTCCTTCAAGAAGCCTTTCGATAAGGCTGTTCTTGTGGAATTGGCAAAGTGATATTTGGAAGCCCATAGAGGGCTATGGTTAAAAAGGAAATACCTTCCGTTAAAACTGGAAAGAAGCTTTCTGAGAAACTGCTTTGTGTTCTGTTAATTCATCTCACAGAGTTACATCTTTCCTTCAAGCAGCCTTTCGCTAAGGCTGTTATTGTCGAATTGTCAAAGTGATATTTGGAAGCCCATAGAAGGCTACGGTGAAAAATATCTTCCGTTAAAACTGGAAACAAGCTTTCTGAGAAACTGCTTTGTGTTCTGTTAATTCATCTTACAGAGTTGTATCTTTCCCTTCAAGAAGCCTTTCGCTAAGACTGTTCTTGTGGAATTGGCAAAGTGATATTTGGAAGCCCATAGAGGACTATGGTGAAAAGGAAATATCTTCCGTTAAAACTGGAAAGAAGCTTTCTGAGATACTGCTTTGTGTTCTGTTAATTCATCTCACAGAGTTATAGCTTTCCCCTCAAGAAGCCTTTCGCTAAGTCTGTTCCTGTGGAAGTGGCAAAGTGATATTTGGAAGCCCATAGATGTCTGTGGTGAAAAAGGAAATATCTTCCGTTAAAACTGGAAAGAAGCTTTCTGAGATACTGCTTTGTGTCCTGTTAATTCATCTCACCGTGTTACAGCGTTCCCTCAAGAAGCCATTCGATAAGACTGTTCTTGTGGAATTTGCAAAGTGATATTTGGTAGCCCTTAGAGGGCTATGGTGAAAAGGAAATATCTTCCGTTAAAACTGGAAACAAGCTTTCTGAGAAACTGCTTTGTGTTCTGTTAATTCATCTCACAGAGTTACATCTTTCCTTCAAGAAGCCTTCGCTAAGACTGTTCTTGTGGAATTGGCAAAGTGATATTTGGAAGCCCATAGAGGGCTATGGTGAAAAGGAAATATCTTCCGTTAAAACTGGAAAGAAGCTTTCTGAGAAACTGCTTTGTGTTCTGTTAATTCATCTCACAGAGTTATAGCTTTCCCTCAAGAAGCCTTTCGCTAAGACTGTTCTTGTGGAAGTGGCAAAGTGATATTTGGAAGCCCATAGAGGCTATGGTGAAAAGGAAATATCTTCCGTTAAAAGTGGAAAGAAGCTTTCTGAGATACTGCTTTGTGTTCTTTTAATTCATCTCACAGAGTTACATCTTTCCTTCAAGAAGCCTTCGCTAAGGCTGTTCTTGTGGAATTGGCAAAGTGATATTTGGAAGCCCATAGAGGGCTATGGTGAAAAGGAAATATCTTCCGTTGAAAACTGGAAAGAAGCATTCTGAGAAACTGCTTTGTGATCTTTTAATTCATCTCACAGAGTTACATCTTACCCTTGAGGAAGCCTTTCGCTAAGGCTGTTCTTGTGGAAGTGGCAAAGTGATATTTGGAAGACCATAGAGGGCTATGGTGAAAAAGGAAATATCTTCCGTTGAAAACTGGAAAGAAGCTTTCTGAGAAACTGCTTTGTGTTCTTTTAATTCATTTCACAGAGTTACATCTTTCCCCTCAAGAAGCCTTTCGCTAAGACTGTTCTTGTGGAATTGGCAAAGTGATATTTGGAAGCCCATAGAGGGCTATGGTGAAAAGGAAATATCTTCCGTTGAAAACTGGAAAGAAGCATTCTGAGAAACTGCTTTGTGTTCTTTTAATTCATCTCACAGAGTTACATCTTACCCTTGAGGAAGCCTTTCGCTAAGGCTGTTCTTGTGGAAGTGGCAAAGTGATATTTGGAAGACCATAGAGGGCTATGGTGAAAAAGGAAATATCTTCCGTTGAAAACTGGAAAGAAGCTTTCTGAGAAACTGCTTTGTGTTCTTTTAATTCATTTCACAGAGTTACATCTTTCCCCTCAAGAAGCCTTTCGCTAAGACTGTTCTTGTGGAATTGGCAAAGTGATATTTGGAAGCCCATAGAGGGCTATGGTCTTAAAGGAAATATCTTCCGTTAAAAACTGGAAAGAACCGTTCTGAGAAAGTGCCTTGTGTTCTGTCAATTCATCTCACAGAGTTACAGCTTTCCCCTCCAGAAGCCTTTCGTTAAGACTCTTCTTGTGGAATTTGCAAAGTGATATTTGGAAGCCCATTGAGGGCTATGGTGTAAAAGGAAATATCTTCCGTTAAAATCTGGAAAGAAGCTTTCTGAGAAACTGCTTTGTGTTCTGTTAATTCATCTCACAGAGTTACATGTTTAGCTTCAAGAAGTCTTTCCCTAAGGCTGTTCTTGTCGAATTAGCAAAGTGATATTTGGAATCCCATAGAGGGCTATGGTTAAAAAGGAAATATCTTCCGTTAAAAAGTGGAAAGAAGCTTTCTGAGAAACTGCTTTGTGTTCTGTAAATTCATCTCACAGAGTTATATCTTTAGCTTCAAGAAGTCTTTCGCTAAGCCTGTTCTTGTGGAATTGGCAAAGTGATATTTGGAAGACCATAGAGGGCTATGGTGAAAAAGGAAATATCTTCCGTTAAAAACTGGAAAGAAGGTTTCCGAGAAACTGCTTTGTGTTCCGTTAATACATCTCATAGACTTACATCTTTCCCTTCGAGAAGCCTTTCGCTAAGGCTATTCTTGTGGGAGTGGCAAAGTGATATTTGGAAGCCCATAGAGGGCTATGGTGAAAAAGGAAATAACTTCCGTTAAAAACTGGAAAGAAGCTTTCTGAGAAACTGCTTTGTATTCTGTTAATTCATCTTACAGAGTTGTATCTTTCGCTTCAAGAAGCCTTTCGCTAAGGCTGTTCTTGTGGAATTGGCAAAGTGATATTTGGAAGCCCATAGAGGGCTATGGTGAAACAGGAAATATCTTCCGTTAAAAACTGGAAAGAAGCTTTCTGAGAAACTGCTTTGTGTTCTGTTAATTCATCTCACAGAGTTACAGCTTCCCTTCAAGAAGACTTTCGCTAAGGCTGTTCTTGTGGAAGTGGCAAAGTGATATTTGGAAGCCCTTAGAGGGCTATGGTCTTACAGGAAATATCTTCCGTTAAAAACTGGAAAGAAGCTTTCTGAGAAAGTGCTTTGTGTTCTGTCAATTCATCTCACAGAGTTACAGCTTTCCCTCAAGAAGCCTTTCGCTAAGACTCTTCTTGTGGAATTTGCAAAGTGATATTTGGAAGCCCATAGAGGGCTATGGTGTAAAAGGAAATATCTTCCGTTAAAATCTGGAAAGAAGCTTTCTGAGAAACTGCTTTGTGTTCTGTTAATTCATCTCACAGAGTTACATCTTTAGCTTCAAGAAGTCTTTCGCTAAGGCTGTTCTTGTCGAATTAGCAAAGTGATATTTGGAATCCCATAGAGGCTATGGTTAAAAGGAAATATCTTCCGTTAAAAAGTGGAAAGAAGCTTTCTGAGAAACTGCTTTGTGTTCTGTCAATTCATCTCACAGAGTTATATCTTTAGCTTCAAGAAGTCTTTCGCTAAGCCTGTTCTTGTGGAATTGGCAAAGTGATATTTGGAAGACCATAGAGGGCTATGGTGAAAAGGAAATATCTTCCGTTAAAAACTGGAAAGAAGGTTTCTGAGAAACTGCTTTGTGTTCTGTTAATTCATCTCATAGACTTACATCTTTCCTTCAAGAAGCCTTTCGCTAAGGCTGTTCTTGTGGAAGTGGCAAAGTGATATTTGGAAGCCCATAGAGGGCTATGGTGAAAAGGAAATACCTTCCGTTAAAAACTGGAAAGAAGCTTTCTGAGAAACTGCTTTGTATTCTGTTAATTCATCTTACAGAGTTACAGCTTTCCTTCAAGAAGCCTTCGCTAAGGCTGTTCTTGTGGAATTGGCAAAGTGATATTTGGAAGCCCATAGAGGGCTATGGTGAAAAGGAAATATCTTCCGTTAAAAACTGGAAAGAAGCTTTCTGAGAAACTGCTTTGTGTTCTGTTAATTCATC
Organism: Erythrocebus patas; assembly: GCA_023783455.1. Classification (NCBI taxonomy): domain Eukaryota; kingdom Metazoa; phylum Chordata; class Mammalia; order Primates; family Cercopithecidae; genus Erythrocebus; species Erythrocebus patas. The sequence continues at coordinate 185,959 of JAKFHT010004387.1, forward strand.
TCACAGAGTTACAGCTTTCTTCAAGAAGACTTTCGCTAAGGCTGTTCTTGTGGAAGTGGCAAAGTGATATTTGGAAGCCCTTAGAGGGCTATGGTCTTAAAGGAAATATCTTCCGTTAAAAACTGGAAAGAAGCTTTCTGAGAAAGTGCTTTGTGTTCTGTCAATTCATCTCACAGAGTTACAGCTTTCCTCAAGAAGCCTTTCGCTAAGACTGTTCTTGTCGAATTTTCAAAGTGATATTTGGAAGCCCATAGAGGGCTATGGTGAAAAGGAAATATCTTCCGTTAAAAACTGGAAAGAAGCTTTCTGAGAAACTGCTTTGTGTTCTGTTAATTCATCTCACTGAGTTACAGCTTTCCGCTCAAGAAGCCTTTCGCTAAGACTGTTCTTGTGGAATTTGCAAAGTGATATTTGAAAGCCCATAGAGGGCTATGGTGAAAAAGGAAATATCTTCCGTTAAAAACTGGAAAGAAGCTTTCTGAGAAACTGCTTTGTGTTCTGTTAATTCATCTCACAGGGTTACAGCTTTCCCCTCAAGAAGCCTTTCGCTAAGACTGTTCTTGTGGAATTGGCAAAGTTATATTTGAAAGCCCATAGTGGGCTATGGTGAAAAAGGAAATATCTTCCGTTAAAAACTGGAAAGAAGCTTTCTGAGAAACTGCTTTGTGGTCTGTTAATTCATCTCACAGAGTTACATCTTTCCTTCAAGCAGCCTTTCGCTAAGGCTGTTATTGTCGAATTGGCAAAGTGATATTTGGAAGCCCATAGAAGGCTATGGTGAAAAGGAAATATCTTCCGTTAAAAACTGGAAAGAAGCATTCTGAGAAACTGCTTTGTGTTCTGTTAATTCATCTCACAGAGTTACAGCTTTCCTCAAGAAGCCTTCGCTAAGACTGTTCTTGTGGAATTTGCAAAGTGATATTTGAAAGCCCATAGAGGGCTATGGTGAAAAGGAAATATCTTCCTTAAAACTGGAAAGAAGCTTTCTGAGAAACTGCTTTGTGTTCTGTTAATTCATCTCACAGGGTTACAGCTTTCCTCAAGAAGCCTTTCGCTAAGACTGTTCTTGTGGAATTGGCAAAGTGATATTTGAAAGCCCATAGAGGGCTATGGTGAAAAGGAAATATCTTCCGTTAAAAACTGGAAACAAGCTTTCTGAGAAAATGCTTTGTGGTCTGTTAATTCATCTCACAACGTTACATCTTTCCTTCAAGAAGCCTTTCGCTAAGGCTGTTCTTGTGGAAGTGGCAAAGTGATATTTGGAAGCCCTTAGAGGGCTATGGTGAAAAGGAAATATCTTCCGTTAAAAACTGGAAACAAGCTTTCTGAGAAACTGCTTTGTGTTCTGTTAATTCATCTCACAGAGTTACAGCTTTCCTCAAGAAGCCTTTCGCTAAGACTGTTCTTGTGGAATTTGCAAAGTGATATTTGGAAGCCCATAGAGGGCTATGGTGAAAAGGAAATATCTTCTGTTAAAAACTGGAATGAAGCTTTCTGAGAAACTGCTTTGTGTTCTGTTAATTCATCTTACAGAGTTACAGCTTTCCTTCAAGAAGCCTTTCGCTAAGAATGTTCTTGTGGAATTGGCAAAGTGATATTTGGAAGCCCTTAGAGGGCTATGGTGAAAAGGAAATATCTTCCGTTAAAAACTGGAAAGAAGCTTTCTGAGAAACTGCTTTGTGTTCTGTTAATTCATCTCACAGAGTTACATCTTTCCTTCAAGAAGCCTTTCGCTAAGGCTGTTCTTGTGGAATTGGCAAAGTGATATTTGAAAGCCCATAGAGGGCTATGGTGAAAAGGAAATATCTTCCGTTAAAAACAGGAAAGAAGCTTTCTGAGAAACTGCTTTGTGTTCTGTTAATTCATCCCACAACGTTACATCTTTCCTTCAAGAAGCCTTTCGCTAAGGCTGTTCTTGTGGAAGTGGCAAAGTGATATTTGGAAGCCCATAGAGGGCTATGGTGAAAAAGGAAAAATCTTGCGTTAAAAACTGGAAAGAAGCTTTTTGAGAAACTGCTTTGTGTTCTGTTAATTCATCTCACAGAGTTACAGCTTTCCTTCAAGAAGCCTTTCACTAAGGCTGTTCTTGGGGAATTGGCAAAGTGATATTTGGAAGCCCATAGAGGGCTATGGTGAAAAAGGAAATATCTTCCGTTAAAAACAGGAAAGAAGCTTTCTGAGAAACTGCTTTGTGTTCTGTTAATTCATCCCACAACGTTACATCTTTCCCTTCAAGAAGCCTTTCACTAAGGCTGTTCTTGTGGAAGTGGCAAAGTGATATTTGGAAGCCCATAGAGGGCTATGGTGAAAAAGGAAACACCTTCTATTAAAAACTGAAGAGGAAGCTTCTGAGAAACTGCTTTGTGTCCTGTTAATTCATGTCACAGATTTACAGCTTTCCCTTCGAGAAACCTTTCGCTAAGGCTGTTCTTGTGGAAGTGGCAAAGTGATATTTGGAAGCCCTTAAAGGGCTATGGTGAAAAAGGAAATATCTTCCGTTAAAAACTGGAAAGAACCTTTCTGAGAAACTGCTTTGTGGTCTGTTAATTCATCTGACTGAGTTACAGCTTTCCGCTCAAGAAGCCTTTCGCTAAGACTGTTCTTGTGGAATTTGCAAAGTGATATTTGGAAGCCCATAGAGGGTTATGGTGAAAAAGGAAATATCTTCCGTTAAAAACTGGAAAGAAGCTTTCTGAGAAACTGCTTTGTGTTCTGTTAATTCATCTCACAGAGTTACTGCTTTCCGGCTATGGTGAAAAGAAATATCTTCCGTTAAAAACTGGAAAGAAGCTTTCTGAGAAACTGCTTTGTGTTCTGTTAATTCATCTCACAGAGTTACATCTTTCCTTCAAGAAGCCTTTCGCTAAGGCTGTTCTTGTGGAAGTGGCAAAGTGATATTTGGAAGCCCATAGAGGGCTATGGTGAAAAGAAATATCTTCCGTTAAAAACTGGAAAGAAGCTTTCTGAGAAACTGCTTTGTGTTCTGTTAATTCATCTCACAGAGTTACAGCTCTCCTCTCAAGAAGCCTTTCGCTAAGACTGTTCTTGTCGAATTTGCAAAGTGATATTTGGAAGCCCATAGAGGTCTACGGTGAAAAAGGAAATATCTTCCGTTAAAAACTGGAAAGAAGCTTTCTGAGAAACTGCATTGTGTTCTGTTAATTCATCTCACAGAGCTACATCTTTATCTTCAGGAATCCTTTTCCTAAGACTGTTCTTGTGGAATTGGCAAAGTGATATTTGGAAGCCCATAGAGGGCTATGGTCTTAAAGGAAATATCTTCCGTTAAAAACTGGAAAGAAGCTTTCTGAGAAAGTGCTTTGTGTTCTGTCAATTCATCTCACAGAGTTACAGCTTTCCTTCAAGAAGCCTTCGCTAAGACTGTTCTTGTCGAATTTGCAAAGTGATATTTGGAAGCCCATAGAGGGCTATGGTGAAAAAGGAAATATCTTCCGTTAAAAACTGGAAAGAAGCTTTCTGAGAAACTGCTTTGTGTTCTGTTAATTCATCTCACAGAGTTACATCTTTCCTTCAAGAAGCCTTTCGCTAAGACTGTTTTGTCTAATTGGCAAAGTGATATTTGGAAGCCCATAGAGGGCTATGGTCTTAAAGGAAATATCTTCCGTTAAAAACTGGAAAGAAGCTTTCTGAGAAAGTGCTTTGTGTTCTGTCAATTCATCTCACAGAGTTACAGCTTTCCCTTCAAGAAGCCTTTCGCTAAGGCTGTGCTCGTGGAATTGGCAAAGTGATATTTGGAAGACCATATGGGGCTATGGTGAAATAGGAAATATCTTCCGTTCAAAACTGGAAAGAAGCTTTCTGAGGAACTGCTTTGTGTTCTGTTAATTCATCTCACAGGGTTACATCTTTCCCTTCAAGAAGCCTTTCGCTAAGGCTGTTCTTGTACAATTGGCAAAGTGATATTTGGAAGCCCATAGAGAGTTATGGTGAAAAAGAAATTACCTTCCGTAAAAAACTGGAAAGAAGTTTTCTGGGAAACTGCTTAGTGTTCTGTTAATTCGTCTCACAGAGTTACATCTTTCCCTTCAAGCAGCCTTTTGCTAAGGCTGTTCTTGTGGAATTGGCAAAGTGATATTTGGAAGTCCATAGAGGGCTATGGTGAAAAGGAAATAATTTCCGTTAAAACTGGAAAGAAGCTCTGAGAAACTGCATTGTGTTCTGTTAATTCATCTCACAGAGCTACATCTTTATCTTCAGGAATCCTTTTCCTAAGACTGTTCTTGAAGAAGTGGCAAAGTGATATTTGGAAGCCCATAGAGGGCTATGGTCTTAAAGGAAATATCTTCCGTTAAAACTGGAAAGAAGCTTTCTGAGAAAGTGGTTTGTGTTCTGTGAATTCATCTCACAGAGTTACAGCTTTCCCATCTCGAAGCCTTTCGCTAAGACTGTTCTTGTCGAATTTTCAAAGTGATATTTGGAAGCCCATAAAGGGCTATGGTGAAAAGGAAATATCTTCCGTTAAAACTGGAAAGAAGCTTTCTGAGAAACTGCTTTGTGTTCTTTTAATTCATCTCACAGAGTTACATCTTTCCTTCAAGAAGCCTTTCGCTAAGGCTGTTCTTGTGGAAGTGGCAAAGTGATATTTGGAAGCCCATAGAGGGCTATGGTTAAAAAGGAAATACCTTCCGTTAAAACTGGAAAGAAGCTTTGTGAGAAACTGCTTGGTGTTCTGTTAATTCATCTCACAGGGTTACATCTTTCCCTTCAAGCAGCCTTTCGCTAAGGCTGTTATTGTCGAATTGGCAAGGTGATATTTGGAAGCCCATAGAGGCTATGGTGAAAAGGAAATATCTTCCGTAAAAACTGGAAAGAAGCTTTCTGAGAAACTGCTTTGTGTTCTGTTAATTCATCTCACAGAGTTACATCTTTTCCTTCAAGAAGCCTTTCGCTAAGGATGTTCTTGTGGAAGTGGCAATGTGATATTTGGAAGCCCATAGAGGGTTATGGTGAAAAAGGAAATATCTTCCGTTAAAAAGTGGAAAGAGGCTTTCTGAGAAACTGCTTTGTGTTCTCTTAATTAATCTCACAGAGTTACAGCTTTCCCTCAAGAAGCCTTTCACTAGGATTGTCTTGTGGAATTGGCAAAGTGATATTTGGAAGCCCATAGAGGGCTACGGTGAAAAAGGAAATATCTTCCGTTAAAATCTGGAAAGAAGCTTTCTGAGAAACTGCTTTGTGTTCTGTTAATTCATCTCACAGAGTTACAACTTTGCCCTCAAGAAGATTTTCGCTCAGACTGTTCCTGTGGAATTTGCAACGTGATATTTGGAAGCCCATAGAGGGCTATGGTGAAAAGGAAATATCTTCCGTTAAAAACGGAAAGAAGCTTTCTGAGAAACTGCATTGTGTTCTGCTAATTCATATCACAGAGTTGCATCTTTCCTTCAAGAAGACTTTCGCTAAGGCTGTTCTTGTGGAATTGGCAAAGTGATATTTGGAACCCCTAGAGGGCTATGGTGAAAAGGAAATATCTTCCGTTAAAAACTGGAAAGAAGCTTTCTGAGAAACTGCTTTGCATTCTGATAATTCATCTCACAGAGTTTCATCTTTCCCTCAAGAAGAATTTCGCTAAGATGGTACTTGTGGAATTTGCAAAGTGATATTTGGAAGCCCACAGAGGGCTATGGTGAAAAGGAAACAACTTCCGTTAAAATCCTTAAAGAAATTTCTGAGAAACTGCCTTGTGTTCTGTTAATTCATCCCACAGAGTTACAGCTTTCCTTCAAGAAGCCTTTCGCTAAGGCTGTTCTTGTGGAATTGGCAAAGTGATATTTGGAAGCCCATAGAGGGCTATGGTGAAAAGGAAATATCTTCCGTTAAAATCTGGAAAGAAGCTTTCTGAGAAACTGCTTTGTGTTTTGTTAATTCATCTCATAGAGTTACAAGTTTAGCTTCAAGAAGTCTTTCGCTAAGACTGTTCTTGGCGAATTTACAAAGTGATGTTTGGAAGCCCATAGAGGACTATGGAGAAAAAGGAAATGATTTCCGTTAAAAACTGGAAAGAAGTTTTCTGAGAAACTGCTTTGTGTTCTGTTAATTCATCTCACAGAGTTACACCTTTCCTTCAAGAAGCCTTTCGCTAAGACTGTTCTTGGCGAATTTACAAAGTGATATTTGGAAGCCCATAGAGGACAAAGGTGAAAAGGAAATATCTTCTGTTAAAACTGGAAAGAAGCTTTCTGAGAAACTGCTTTGTGTTCTGTTAATTCATCTCACAGAGTTACATCTTTCCTTCAAGAAGCTTTTCGCTAAGGCTGTTCTTGTGGAATTGTCAAAGTGATATTTGGAAGCCCATAGAGGGCTATGGTGAAAAGGAAATATCTTACGTTAAAAACTGAAAAGAAGCTTTCTGAGAAACTGCTTTGTGTTCTGTTAATTCATCTCACAGAGTTACATCTTTCCTGCAAGAAGACTTTCACTAAGGCTGTTCTTGTGGAATAGGCAAAGTGATATTTGGAAGCCCTTAGAGGGCTATGGTGAAAAGGAAATATCTTCCGTTAAAAACTGGAAAGAAGCTTTCTGAGAAACTGCTTTGTGTTCTGTGAATTCATCTCACAAAGTTACAGCTTTCCCTCAAGAAGCCTTTCGCTAAGACTGTTCTTGTCGAATTTGCAAAGTGATATTTGGAAGCCCATAGAGGACATTGGTGAAAAGGAAATATCTTCTGTTAAAACTGGAAAGAAGCTTTCTCAGAAACTGCTTTGTGTTCAGTTAATTCATCTCACAGAGTTACTGCTTTCCTTCAAGAAGCTTTTCGCTAAGACTGTTCTTGTGGAATTTGCAAAGTGATATTTGGAAGCCCATAGAGGGCTACGTGTAAAAGGAAATGTCTTCCGTTAAAATCTGGAAAGAAGCTTTCTGAGAAACTGCTTTGTGTTCTGTTAATTCATCTCATAGAGTTACAAGTTTAGCTTCAAGAAGTCTTTCGCTAAGGCTGTTCTTGTCGAATTAGCAAAGTGATATTTGGAATCCCATAGAGGGCAATGGTGAAAAGGAAATATCTCCGTTAAAATCTGGAAAGAAGGTTTCCGACAAACTGCTTTGTGTTTCGTTATTTCATCTCATAGACTTACATCTTTCCTTCAAGAAGCCTTTCGCTAAGGCTGTTCTTGTGGTAGTGGCAAAGTGATATTTGGAAGCCCATAGAGGGCTATGGTGAAAAGAAATAACTTCCGTTAAAAACTGGAAAGAAGATTTCTGAGAAACTGCTTTGTGTCCTGTTAATTCATCTCACCGAGTTACAGCTTTCCCTCAAGAAGCCTTTCGATAAGACTGTTCTTGTCGAATTTGCAAAGTGATATTTGGAAGCCCTTAGAGGGCTATGGTGAAAAGGAAATATCTTCGTTAAAAACTGGAAAGAAGCTTTCTGAGAAACTGCTTTGTGTTCTGTTAATTCATCTTACAGAGTTGTATCTTTCCTTCAAGAAGCCTTTCGCTAAGGCTGTTCTTGTGGAATTGGCAAAGTGATATTTGGAAGCCCACAGAGGGCTATGGTGAAAAGGAAATATCTTACGTTAAAAACTGGAAAGAAACTTTCCTAGAAACTTCTTTGTGTTCTGTTAATTCATCACACAGAGTTACAGCTTTCCTCAAGAAGACTTTCGCTAAGACTGTTCTTGTCGAATTTGCAAAGTGATATTTGGAAGCCCATAGAGGGCTAAGGTGAAAAGGAAATATCTTCCGTTAAAAACTGGAAAGAAACTTTCTGAGAAACTGCTTTGTGTTCTGTTAATTCATCTCACAGAGTTACATCTTTGCCTTCAAGCAGCCTTTCGCTACGGCTGTCATTGTCGAATTGGCAAAGTGATATTTGGAAGCCCATAAAGGGCAATGGTGAAAAAGGAAATAATTTCCGTTAAAAACTGGAAAGAAGCTTTCTGAGAAACTGCTTTGTGTTCTGTTAATTCATCTCACAGAGTTACTGCTTTCCCTCAAGAAGCCTTTCGCTAAGACTGTTTTGTGGAATTTACAAAGTGATATTTGGAAGCCCACAGAGGGCTATGGTGAAAAGGAAATATCTTCCGTTAAAATCTGGAAAGAAGCTTTCTGAGAAACTGCTTCGTGTTCTGCTAATTTATCTCACAGGGTTACAGCTTTCCTCAAGAAGCCTTTCGCTAAGACTGTTCTTGTCGAATTTGCAAAGTGATATTTGGAAGCCCATAGAGGGCTATGGTGAAAAAGGAAATATCTTCCGTTAAAACTGGAAAGAAGCTTTCTGAGAAACTGCATTGTGTTCTGTTAATTCATCTCACAGAACTACATCTTTCTCTTCAAGAAGCCTTTCGCTAGGACTGTTCTTGTGGAATAGGCAAAGTGATATTTGGAAGCCCATAGAGGGCTATGGTGAAAAAGGAAATATCTTCCGTTAAAACTGGAAAGAAGCTTTCTGAGAAACTGCTTTGTGTTTTGTTAATTCATCTCACAGAGTTACAGCTTTCCTCAAGAAGCCTTTCGCTAAGACTTTTCTTGTCGAATTTTCAAAGTGATATTTGGAAGCCCATAGAGGGCTATGGTGAAAAAGGAAATATCTTCCGTTAAAAACTGGAAAGAAGCTTTCTGAGAAACTGCTTTGTGTTCTTTTAATTCATCTCTCAGAGTTAAATCTGTCCCTTCAAGGAGCCTTTCGCTAAGGCTGTTCTTGTGGAAGTGCAAAGTGATATTTGGAAGCCCATAGAGGGCTATGGTGAAAAAGGAAATATCTTCCGTTAAAAACAGGAAAGAGGCTTTCTGTGAAACTGCTTTGTGTTCTCTTAATTCATCTCACAGAGTTACAGCTTTCCCCTCGAGAAGCCTTTCGCTAAGACTGCTTTGTGGAATTGGCAATGTGATATTTGGAAGCCCATGGAGGGCTATGGTGAAAAAGGAAATATCTTCCATTAAAAACTGGAAAGAAGCTCTCTGAGAAACTGCTTTGTGTTCTGTTAATTCATCTTACAGAGTTACAGCTTTCCCTCAAGAAGCCTTTCGCTAAGACTGTTCTTGTGGAATTTGCAAAGTGATATTTGGAAGCCCATAGAGGATTATGGAGAAAAGGAAATATCTTCGTTAAAACTGGAAAGAGGCTTTCTGAGAAACTGCTTTGTGTTCTGTTAATTCATCTCACAGAGTTACAGCTTTCCATTCAGGAAGCGTTTCGCTAAGGGTGTTCTTGTGGAAGTGGCAAAGTGATATTTGGAAGCCCATAGAGGGCTACGGTGAAAAAGGAAATATCTTCTGTTAAAAAGTGGAAAGAAGCTTTCTGAGAAACTGCTTTGTGTTCTGCTAATTTATCTCACAGAGTTACAGCTTTCCCCTCAAGAAGCCTTTCGCTAAGACTGTTCTTGTCGAATTTGCAAAGTGATATTTGGAAGCTCATAGAGGGCTATGGTGAAAAAGGAAATATCTTCCATTAAAACTGGAAAGAAGCTTTCTGGGAAACTGCATTGTGTTCTGTTAATTCATCTCACAGAGTTACACCTTTCCTTCAAGAAGCCTTCGCTAAGTCTGTTCTTGTGGAATTTGCAAAGTGATGTTTGGAAGCCCATATAGGACTATGGAGAAAAGGAAATGATTTCCGTTAAAACTGGAAAGAAGTTTTCTGAGAAACTGCTTGTGTTCTGTTAATTCATCTCACAGAGTTACACCTTTCCTTCAAGAAGCCTTTCGCTAAGTCTGTTCTTGTGGAATTTGCAAAGTGATGTTTGGAAGCCCATAGAGGACAATGGTGAAAAAGGAAATATCTTCTGTTAAAAACTGGAAGGAAGCTTTCTGAGAAACTGCTTTTTGTTCTGTTAATTCATCTCACAGGGTTACATCTTTCCTTCAAGAAGCTTTTCGCTGAGGCTGTTCTTGTGGAATTGGCAAAGTGGTATTTGAAAGCCCATAGAGGGCTATGGTGAAAAAGGAAATATCTTCCGTTAAAAACTGGAAAGAAGCTTTCTGAGAAACTGCTTTGTGTTCTGTGAATTCATCTCACAAAGTTACAGCTTTCCCCTCACGAAGCCTTTCGCTAAGACTGTGCTTGTCGAATTTGCAAAGTGATATTTGGAAGCCCATAGAGGACATTGGTGAAAAAGGAAATATCTTCTGTTAAAAACTGGAAAAAATCTTTCTGAGAAACTGCTTTGTGTTCAGTTAATTCATCTCATAGAGTTACTGCTTTCCCCTCAAGAAGGTTTTCCCTAAGGCTGTTCTTGTGGAAGTGGCAAAGCGATATTTGGAATCCCATAGAGGGCAACGGTGAAAAAGGAATTATCTTTCGTTAAAAATTGGAAAGAAGCTTTCTAAGAAACTGCTTTGTGTTCTGTTAATTCATCTCACAGAGTTACAGCTTTCCCTTCAAGAAGCCTTTCGCCAAGGCTGTTCTTGTGTAAGTGGCAAAGTGATATTTGGAAGCCCATAGAGGGCTATGGTAATAAAGGAAATATCTTCCGTTAAAAACTGGAAAGAAGCTTTCTGAGAAAGTGCTTTGTGTTCTGTCAATTCACCTCACAGAGTTACAGCTTTCCCCTTAAGAAGCCTTTCGCTAAGACTGTTCTTGTCGAATTTTCATAGTAATATTTGGAAGCCCATAGGGGGCAATGGTGAAAAAGGAAATATCTTCCTTTAAAAACTGGAAAGAAGCTTTCTGATAAACTGCTTTGTGTTCTCTTAATTCATCTCACAGAGTTACAGCTTTCCTTCGATAAACCTTCCCTAAGACTGTTTTGTGGAATTGGCAAAGTGATATTTGGAAGCCCTTAGAGGGCTATGGTGAAAAGGAAATATCTTCCGTTAAAATCTGGAAAGAAGCTTTTGAGAAACTGCTTTGTGTTCTGTTAATTCATCTCATAGAGTTACTGCTTTCCCCTCAAGAAGACTTTCGATAAGGCTGTTCTTGTGGAATTGGCAAAGTGGTATTTGGATTTGCATAGAGGGCTATGGTTAAAAGGAAATACCTTCTGTTAAAAACTGGAAAGAAGCTTTCTGAGAAACTGCTTTGTGTTCTGTTAATTCATCTCACAGAGTTACATCTTTCCCTACAAGCAGCCTTTCGCTAAGGCTGTCCTTGTTGAATTGGCAAAGTGATATTTGGAAGCCCATAGAGGGCAATGGTGAAAAAGGAAAAAATTTCCGTTAAAAACTGGAAAGAAGCTTTCTGAGAAACTGCTTCGTGTTCTGTTAATTCATCTCACAGAGTTACAGCTTTCCCCTCAAGAAGCCTTTCGCTTAGACTGTTTTATGGAATTTACAAAGTGATATTTTGAAGCCCATAGAGGGCTATGGTGAAAAAGGAAATATCTTCCGTTAAAATCTGGAAAGAAGCTTTCTGAGAAACTGCTTTGTGTTCTGTTAATTCATCTCACAGAGTTACAGCTTCCCTTCAAGAAGACTTTCGCTAAGGCTGTTCTTGTGGAAGTGGCAAAGTGATATTTGGAACCCCATAGAGGGCTATGGTCTTAAAGGAAATATCTTCGTTAAAAACTGGAAAGAAGCTTTCTGAGAAACTGCTTTGTGTTCTGTTAATTCATCTCACAGAGTTACATCTTTCCTTCAAGAAGTCTTTCGCTAAGGCTGTTCTTGTCGAATTGGCAAATTCATATTTTGAATCCCATAGAGGGCTATGGTGAAAAGGAAATATCTTCCGTTAAAAACTGGAAAGAAGCTTTCTGAGAAACTGCTTTGTGTTCTGTTAATTCATCTCACAGAGTTACAGCTTCCTTCAAGAAGACTTTCGCTAAGGCTGTTCTTGTGGAAGTGGCAAAGTGATATTTGGAAGCCCATAGAGGGCTATGGTCTTAAAGGAAATATCTTCCGTTAAAAACTGGAAAGAAGCTTTCTGAGAAAGTGCTTTGTGTTCTGTCAATTCATCTCACAGAGTTACAGCTTTCCTTCAAGAAGTCTTTCGCTAAGGCTGTTCTTGTCGAATTGGCAAATTCATATTTTGAATCCCATAGAGGGCTACGGTGAAAAAGGAAATATCTTCCGTTAAAAACTGGAAAGAAGCTTTCTGAGAAACTGCTTTGTGTTCTGTTAATTCATCTCACAGAGTTACAGCTTCCCTTCAAGAAGACTTTCGCTAAGGCTGTTCTTGTGGAAGTGGCAAAGTGATATTTGGAAGCCCATAGAGGGCTATGGTCTTAAAGGAAATATCTTCCGTTAAAAACTGGAAAGAAGCTTTCTGAGAAAGTGCTTTGTGTTCTGTCAATTCATCTCACAGAGTTACAGCTTTCCCCTCAAGGAGCCTTTCGATAAGACTGTTCTTGTCGAATATTCAAAGTGATATTTGGAAGCCCATGGAGGGCTATGGTGAAAAAGGAAATATCTTCCGTTAAAAACTGGAAAGAAGCTTTCTGAGAAACTGCTTTGTGTTCTGTTAATTCATCCCACAGAGTTACATCTTTCCCTTCAAGAAGCCTTTCGATAAGGCTGTTCTTGTGGAATTGGCAAAGTGACATTTGGAAGCGCATAGAGGGCTATGGTTAAAAATGAAATACCTTCCGTTAAAAACTGGAAAGAAGCTTTCTGAGAAACTGCTTTGTGTTCTGTTAATTCATCTCACAGAGTAACATGTTTCCCTTTAAGCAGCCTTTCGCTAAGGCTGTTATTGTCGAATTGTCAAAGTTATATTTGGAAGCCCATAGAGGGCAATGGTGAAAAAGGAAATAATTTCCGTTAAAAACTGGAAAGAAGCTTTCTGAGAAACTGCTTTGTGTTCCGTTAATTCATCTCACAGGTTTTTAGCTTTCCCCTCAAGAAGCCTTTCGCTAAGACTGTTCTTGTGGAATTGGCAAAGTGATATTTGAAAGCCCATAGAGGGCTATGGTGAAAAAGGAAATATCTTCCGTTAAAATCTGGAAAGAAGCTTTCTGAGAAAATGCTTTGTGTTCTGTTAATTCATCTCACAACGTTACATCTTTCCCTTCCAGAAGCCTTTCGCTAAGGCTGTTCTTGTGGAAGTGGCAAAGTGATATTTGGAAGCCCATAGAGGGCTATGGTTAAAAAGGAAATACCTTCTGTTAAAAACTGGAAAGAAGCTTTCTGAGAAACTGCTTTGTGTTCTGTTAATTCAACTGACAAAGTTACATCTTTCCCTACAAGCAGCCTTTCGCTAAGGCTGTTCTTGTCGAATTGGCAAAGTGATATTTGGAAGCCCATAGAGGGCAATGGTGAAAAGGGAAATAATTTAACTTAAAAACTGGAAAGAAGCTTTCTGAGAAACTGCTTTGTGTTCTGTTAATTCATCTCACAGAGTTACTGCTTTCCCCTCAAGAAGCCTTTCGCTTAGACTGTTTTGTGGAATTTACAAAGTGATATTTGGAAGCCCATAGAGGGCTACGGTGAAAAAGGAAATATCTTCCGTTAAAATCTGGAAAGAAGCTTCCTGAGAAACTGCTTTGTGTTCTGTTAATTCATCTTCAGAGTTACAGCTTTCCCTTCAAGAAGACTTTCGCTAAGGCTGTTCTTGTGGAAGTGGCAAAGGGATATTTGGATGCCCATAGAGGGCTACGGTGAAAAAGGAAATATCTTCCGTTAAAAAGTGGAAAGAAGCTTTCTGAGAAACTGCTTCGTGTTCTGTTAATTTATCTCACAGGGTTACAGCTTTCCCTTCAGGAAGCCTTTCGCTAAGACTGTTCTTGTCGAATTTGCAAAGTGATATTTGGAAGTCCATAGAGGGCTATGGTGAAAAAGGAAATATCTTCCGTTAAAAACTGGAAAGAAGGATTCCAAGAAACCGCTTTGTGTTCTGTTAATTCATCTCATAGACTTACATCTTTCCCTTCAAGAAGCCTTTCTCTAAGGCTGTTCTTGTCGGAGTGGCAAAGTGATATTTGGAAGCCCATAGAGGGCTATGGTGAAAAAAGAAATAACTTCCGTTAAAAACTGGAGAGAAGCTTTCTGAGAAACTGCTTTGTGTCCTGTTTATTTATGTCACAGATTTTCAGCTTTCTCTTGAAGAAGCCTTTCACTGAGGCTGTTTTTGTGGAATTGGCAATGTGATATTTGGAAGCCCATAGAGGGCAATGGTGAAAAAGGAAATATCTTCCGTTAAAAACTGGAAAGAAGCATTTTGAGAAACTGCTTTGTGTTCTGTTAATTCATCTCACAGAGTTACATCTTTCCCTTCAAGAAGCCTTCGCTAAGGCTGTTCTTGTGGAAGTGGCAAAGTGATATTTGGAAGCCCTTAGAGGGCTATGGCGAAAAAGGAAATATCTTCCGTTCAAAACTGGAAAGAAGCTTTCTGAGAAACTGCTTTGTGTGCTGTGAATTCATCTCAGAAAGTTACAGCTTTCCCCTCACGAAGCCTTTCGCTAAGACTGTTCTTGTCGAATTTGCAAATTGATATTTGGAAGCCCATAGAGGACATGGGTGAAAAAGGAAATATCTTCTGTTAAAACTGGAAAGAAGCTTTCTGAGAAACTGCTTTGTGTTCAGTTAATTCATCTCACAGAGTTACTGCTTTCCCCTCAAGAAGCTTTTCGCTAAGACTCTTCTTGTGGAATTTGCAAAGGGATATTTGGAAGCCCATAGAGGGCTATGGTGTAAAAGGAAATAACTTCCATTAAATTCTGGAAAGAAGCTTTCTGAGAAACTGCTTTGTGTTCTGTTAATTCATCTCACAGAGTTACATCTTTAGCTTCAAGAAGTCTTTCGCTAAGGCTGTTCTTGTGGAATTGGCAAAGTGATATTTGGAAGCCCATAGAGGGCTATGGTGAAAAGGAAATATCTCCGTTAAAAGTGGAAAGAAGCTTTCTGAGAAACTGCTTTGTGTTCTGTTAATTCATCTCACAGAGTTATATCTTTAGCTTCAAGAAGTCTTTCGCTAAGGCTGTTCTTGTGGAATTGGCAAAGTGATATTTGGAAGCCCATAGAGGGCTATGGTGAAAAATGAAATATCTTCCGTTAAAAACTGGAAAGAAGGTTCCCGAGAAACTGATTTGTGTTCCGTTAATTCATCTCATAGACTTACATCTTTCCTTTCGAGAAGCCTTTCGCTAAGGCTGTTCTTGTGGGAGTGGCAAAGTGATATTTGGAAGCCCATAGAGGGCTATGGTGAAAAAGGAAATAACTTCCGTTAAAAACAGGAAAGAAGCTTTCTGAGAAACTGCTTTGTGTCCTTTTAATTCATCTCACCGTGTTACAGCGTTCCCCTCAAGAAGCCATTCGATAAGACTGTTGTTGACGTATTTTCAAAGTGATATTTGGTAGCCCTTAGAGGGCTATGGTGAAAAAGCAAATATCTTCCGTTAAAAACTGGAAACAAGCTTTCTGAGAAACTGCTTTGTGTTCTGTTAATTCATCTTACAGAGTTGTATCTTTCCCTTCAAGAAGCCTTTCGCTAAGACTGTTCTTGTGGAATTGGCAAAGTGATATTTGGAAGCCCATAGAGGACTATGGTGAAAAAGGAAATATCTTCCGTTAAAAACTGGAAAGAAGCTTTCTGAGATACTGCTTTGTGTTCTGTTAATTCATCTCACAGAGTTATAGCTTTCCCCTCAAGAAGCCTTTCGCTAAGTCTGTTCCTGTGGAAGTGGCAAAGTGATATTTGGAAGCCCATAGATGTCTGTGGTGAAAAAGGAAATATCTTCCGTTAAAAACTGGAAAGAAGCTTTCTGAGATACTGCTTTGTGTTCCCTTAATTCATCTCACAGAGTTACATCTTTCCTTCAAGAAGCCTTTCGTTAAGGCTGTCCTTGTGGAAGTGCCAAAGGGATATTTGGAAGCCCATAGAGGGCTATGGTGAAAAAGGAAATATCTTCCGTTGAAAACTGGAAAGAAGCATTCTGAGAAACTGCTTTGTGATCTTTTAATTCATCTCACAGAGTTACATCTTTCCCTTCGAGAAGCCTTTCGCTAAGGCTGTTCTTGTGGAATTGGCAAAGTGATATTTGGAAGACCATAGAGGGCTATGGTGAAAAGGAAATATCTTCCGTTGAAAACTGGAAAGAAGCTTTCTGAGAAACTGCTTTGTGTTCTGTTAATTCATCTCACAGAGTTACATCTTTCCCTCAAGAAGCCTTTCGCTAAGACTGTTCTTGTGGAATTGGCAAAGTGATATTTGGAAGCCCATAGGGCTATGGTCTTAAAGGAAATATCTTCCGTTAAAAACTGGAAAGAACCGTTCTGAGAAAGTGCCTTGTGTTCTGTCAATTCATCTCACAGAGTTACAGCTTTCCTCCAGAAGCCTTTCGTTAAGACTCTTCTTGTGGAATTTGCAAAGTGATATTTGGAAGCCCATTGAGGGCTATGGTGTAAAAGGAAATATCTTCCGTTAAAATCTGGAAAGAAGCTTTCTGAGAAACTGCTTTGTGTTCTGTTAATTCATCTCACAGAGTTACATGTTTAGCTTCAAGAAGTCTTTCCCTAAGGCTGTTCTTGTCGAATTAGCAAAGTGATATTTGGAAGCCCATAGAGGCTATGGTTAAAAGGAAATATCTTCCGTTAAAAGTGGAAAGAAGCTTTCTGAGAAACTGCTTTGTGTTCTGTAAATTCATCTCACAGAGTTACATCTTTCCTTCAAGAAGCCTTTCGCTAAGCCTGTTCTTGTGGAATTGGCAAAGTGATATTTGGAAGCCCATAGAGGGCTATGGTGAAAAGGAAATATCTTCCGTTAAAAACTGGAAAGAAGGTTTCGAGAAACTGCTTTGTGTTCTGTTAATTCATCTCATAGACTTACATCTTTCCTTCAGAAGCCTTTCGCTAAGGCTATTCTTGTGGGAGTGGCAAAGTGATATTTGGAAGCCCATAGAGGGCTATGGTGAAAAGGAAATATCTTCCGTTAAAAACTGGAAAGAAGCTTTCTGAGAAACTGCTTTGTATTCTGTTAATTCATCTCACAGAGTTATAGCTTTCCCTCAAGAAGCCTTCGCTAAGGCTGTTCTTGTGGAATTGGCAAAGTGATATTTGGAAGCCCATAGAGGGCTATGGTGAAACAGGAAATATCTTCCGTTAAAAACTGGAAAGAAGCTTTCTGAGAAACTGCTTTGTGTTCTGTTAATTCATCTCACAGAGTTACAGCTTCCCTTCAAGAAGACTTTCGCTAAGGCTGTTCTTGTGGAAGTGGCAAAGTGATATTTGGAAGCCCATAGAGGGCTATGGTCTTAAAGGAAATATCTTCCGTTAAAAACTGGAAAGAAGCTTTCTGAGAAAGTGCTTTGTGTTCTGTCAATTCATCTCACAGAGTTACAGCTTTCCCCTCAAGAAGCCTTTCGCTAAGACTGTTCTTGTCGAATTTTCAAAGTGATATTTGGAAGCCCATGGAGGGCTATGGTGAAAAAGGAAATATCTTCCGTTAAAAACTGGAAAGAAGTTTTCTGAGAAACTGCTTTGTGTTCTGTTAATTCATCTCACAGAGTTACATCTTTCCCTTCAAGAAGCCTTTCAATAAGGCTGTTCTTGTGGAATTGGCAAAGTGATATTTGGAAGCGCATAGAGGGCTATGGTTAAAAATGAAATACCTTCCGTTAAAAACTGGAAAGAAGCTTTCTGAGAAACTGCTTTGTGTTCTGTTAATTCATCTCACAGAGTAACATGTTTTCCTTTAAGCAGCCTTTCGCTAAGGCTGTTATTGTCGAATTGTCAAAGTGATATTTGGAAGCCCATAGAAGGCTACGGTGAAAAAGGAAATATCTTCCGTTAAAAACTGGAAAGAAGCATTCTGAGAAACTGCTTTGTGTTCTGTTAATTCATCTCACTGACTTACAGCTTTCCGTTCAAGAAGCCTTTCGCTAAGACTGTTCTTGTGGAATTTGCAAGGTGATATTTGAAAGCCCATAGCGGGCTATGGTGAAAAAGGAAATATCTTCCCTTAAAAACTGGAAAGAAGCTTTCTGAGAAACTGCTTTGGGTTCTGTTAATTCATCTCACAGGTTTATAGCTTTCCCCTCAAGAAGCCTTTCGCTAAGACTGTTCTTGTGGAATTGGCAAAGTTATATTTGAAAGCCCATAGTGGGCTATGGTGAAAAAGGAAATATCTTCCGTTAAAAACTGGAAAGAAGCTTTCTGAGAAAATGCTTTGTGGTCTGTTAATTCATCTCACAACGTTACATCTTTCCCTTCAAGAAGCCTTTCGCTAAGGCTGTTCTTGTGGAAGTGGCAAAGTGATATTTGGAAACCCTTAGAGGGCTATGGTGAAAAAGGAAATATCTTCCGTTAAAAACTGGAAACAAGCTTTCTGAGAAACTGCTTTAGTACTGTTAATTCATCTCACAGAGTTACAGCTTTCCCCTCAAGAAATCTTTCGCTAAGACTGTTCTTGTGGAATTTGCAAACTGAAATTTGGATGCCCATAGAGGGCTATGGTGAAAAAGGAAATATCTTTTCTTAAAAACTGGAATGAAGCTTTCTGAGAAACTGCTTTGTGTTCTGTTAATTCATTACGCAGAGTTACATGTTTCCTTTCAAGAAGCCTTTCGCTAAGAATGTTCTTGTGGAATTGGGAAAGTGAAATTTGGAAGCCCCTAGAGGGCTATGGTGAAAAAGGAAATATCTTCCGTTAAAAACTGTAAAGTAGCTTTCTGAGAAACTGCTTTGTGTTCTGTTAATTCATCTCACAGAGTTACATCTTTCCTTTCAAGAAGCCTTTCGCTAAGGCTGTTCTTGTGGAATAGGCAAAGTGATATTTGAAACCCCATAGAGGGCTATGGTGAAAAAGGAAATATCTTCCGTTAAAAACAGGACAGAAGCTTTCTGAGAAAATGCTTTGTGTTCTGTTAATTCATCCCACAACGTTACATCTTTCCCTTCAAGAAGCCTTTCACTAAGGCTGTTCTTGTGGAATTGGCAATGTGATATTTGGAAGCCCATAGGGCTATGGTGAAAAGGAAATATCTTCCGTTAAAAACTGGAAAGAAGCATTCTGAGAAACTGCTTTGTGTTCTGTTAATTCATCTCACAGAGTTACATCTTTCCTTCAAGAAGCCTTTCGCTAAGGCTGTTCTTGTGGAAGTGGCAAAGTGATATTTGGAAGCCCTTAGAGGGCTATGGTGAAAAGGAAATATCTTCCGTTAAAAACTGGAAAGAAGCTTTCTGAGAAACTGCTTTGTGTTCTGTAAATTCATCTCACAACGTTACATCTTTCCCTCAAGAAGCCTTTCGCTAAGACTGTTCTTGTCGAATTTGCAAATTGATATTTGGAAGCCCATAGAGGACTATGGTGAAAAGGAAATATCTTCTGTTAAAAACTGGAAAGAAGCTTTCTGAGAAACTGCTTTGTGTTCTGTTAATTCATCTCACAGAGTTACAGCTTTCCCTTCGAGAAACCTTTCGCTAAGGCTGTTCTTGTGGAAGTGGCAAAGTGATATTTGGAAGCCCTTAAAGGGCTATGGTGAAAAAGGAAATATCTTCCGTTAAAAACTGGAAAGAACCTTTCTGAGAAACTGCTTTGTGGTCTGTTAATTCATCTGACTGAGTTACAGCTTTCCGCTCAAGAAGCCTTTTCTAAGACTGTTCTTGTGGAATTTGCAAAGTGATTTTTGAAAGCCCATAGAGGGTTAAGATGAAAAAAGAAGTATCTTCCGTTAAAAACTGGAAAGAAGCTTTCTGAGAAACTGCTTTCTGTTCTGTTAATTCATCTCACAGAGTTACTGCTTTCCCCGCAAGAAGCCTTTCGATAAGACGGTTTTGTGGAATTTACAAAGTTTTATTTTGAAGCCCATAGAGGGCTATAGTGAAAAAGGAAATATCTTCCGTTAAAATCTGGAAAGAAGCTTTCTGAGAAACTGCTTTGTGTTCTGTTAATTCATCTCACAGAGTTACATCTTACCCTTCAAGAAGCCTTTGGCTAAGGCTGTTCTTGTGGAAGTGGCAAAGTGATATTTGGAAGCCCATAGAGGGCTATGGTGAAAAAGGAAATATCTTCCGTTAAAAACCGGAAAGAAGCTTTCTGAGAAACTGCTTTGTGTTCTGCTAATTCATCTTACAGAGTTACAGCTTTCCCCCAAGAAGCATTTCGCTAAGACTCTTCTTGGCGAATTTGCAAAATGATGTTTGGAAGCCCATAGAGGACTATGGTGAAAAACGAAATATCTTCCGTTAAAAACTGGAAAGAAGCTTTCTGAGAAACTGCTTTGTGTTCTGTTAATTCATCTCACAGAGTTACAGCTTTCCCCTCATGAAGCCTTTCTCTAAGACTGTTCTTACCGAATTTGCAAAGTGATATTTGGAAGCCCATAGAGGACACTGGTGAAAGAGGAAATAACTTCCGTTAAAATCTGGAAAGAAGCTTCCTGAGAAACTGCTTTGTACTCTGTTAATTCATCTCACAGAGTAACATCTTTCCCTTCAAGAAGCCTTTCGCTAAGGCTGTTCTTGTGGAAGAGGCAAAGTGTTATTTGGAAGCCCATAGAGGGCTATGGTGAAAAAAGAAATATCTTCCGTTAAAAACTGGGAAGAGGCTTTCTGAGAAACTGCTTTGTGTTCTGTTAATTCATCTCACAGAGTTAGAGCTTACCCTTCAAGAATCCTTTCGCTATGGCTGTTCTTGTGATAGTGGCAAAGTGATATTTGGAATCCCATAGAGGTCTACGGTGAAAAAGGAAATATCTTACGTAAAAAAGTGGAAAGAAGCTTTCTGAGAAACTGCTTTGTGTTCTGCTAATTTATCTCACAGGGTTACAGCTCTCCCCTCAAGAAGCCTTTCGCTAAGTCTGTTCTTGTCGAATTTGCAAAGTGATATTTGGAATCCCATAGAGGTCTACGGTGAAAAAGGAAATATCTTCCGTTAAAAACTGGAAAGAAGCTTTCTGAGAAACTGCATTGTGTACTGTTAATTCATCTCACAGAGCTACATATTTCTCTTCAAGAAGTCTTTCGCTAAGACTGTTCTTGTGAAATTGGCAAAGTGATATTTGGAAGCCCATAGAGGGCTATGGTCTTAAAGGAAATATCTTCCGTTAAAAACTGGAAAGAAGCTTTCTGAGAAAGTGCTTTGTGTTCTGTCCATTCATCTCACAGAGTTACAGCTTTCCCCTCAAGAAGCCTTTCGCTAAGACTGTTCTTGTCGAATTTTCAAAGTGATATTTGGAAGCCCATAGAGGGCTATGGTGAAAAAGGAAATATCATCCGTTAAAAACTGGAAAGAAGCTTTCTGAGAAACTACTTTGTGTTCTTTTAATTCATCTCACAGAGTTACATCTTTCCCTTCAAAAGCCTTTCGCTAAGACTGTTCTTGTGGAAGTGGCAAAGTGATATTTGGAAGCCCATAGAGGGCTATGGTGAAAAAGGAAATATCTTCCGTTCAAAACTGGAAAGAAGCTTTCTGAGAAACTGCATTGTGTTCTGTTAATTCATCTCACAGAGCTACATCTTTCTCTTCAAGAAGCCTTTCGCTAAGACTGTTCTTGTGGAATTGGCAAAGTGATATTTTGAAGCCCGTAGAGGGCTATGGTCTTAAAGGAAATATCTTCCGTTAAAAACTGGAAAGAAGCTTTCTGAGAAAGTGTTTTGTGTTCTGTCAATTCATCTCACAGAGTTACAGCTTTCCCCTCAAGAAGCCTTTCGCTAAGACTGTTTTGTGGAATTGGCAATGTGATATTTGGAAGCCCATAGAGTGCTACGGTGAAAAAGGAAACATCTTCCTTTAAAATCTGGAAAGAAGCTTTCTGAGAAACTGCTTTGTGTTCTGTTAATTCATCTCACAGAGTTACATCTTTCCCTTCAAGAAGTCTTTCGCTAAGACTGTTCTTGTCGAATTGGCAAATTCATATTTGGAAACCCATAGAGGGCTATGGTGAAAAAGGAAATATCTTCCGTTAAAAACTGGAAAGAAGCTTTCTGAGAAACTTCTTTGTGTTCTGTTAATTCATCTCACAGAGTTACAGCTTTCCCTTCAAGAAGCCTTTCGATAAGGCTGTTCTTGTGGAATTGGCAAAGTGATATTTGGAAGCGCATAGAGGGCTATGGTTAAAAACGAATTACCTTCCGTTAAAAACTGGAAAGAAGCTTTCTGAGAAACTGCTTTGTGTTCTGTTAATTCATCTCACAGAGTAACATGTTTCCCTTTAAGCAGCCTTTCGCTAAGGCTGTTATTGTCGAATTGTCAAAGTGATATTTGGAAGCCCATAGAGGGCAATGGTGAAAAAGGAAATAATTTCCGTTAAAAACTGGAAAGAAGCTTTCTGAGAAACTCCTTTGTGTTCTGTTAATTCATCCCACAGAGTTACAGCTTTCCCTTCAAGAAGCCTTTCGCTAAGGCTGTTCTTGTGGAATTGGCAAAGTGATATTTGGAAGCCCATAGAGGGCTAAGGTGAAAAAGGAAATATCTTCCGTTAAAATCTGGAAAGAAGCTTTCTGAGAAACTGCTTTGTGTTCAGTTAATTCATTTCACAGAGTTACATCTTTCCCTTCAAGAAGCCTTTCGCTAAGGCTGTTCCTGTGGAAGTGGCAAAGTGATATTTGGAAGCTCATAGAGGGCTATGGTGAAAAAGGAAATATCTTCCGTTAAAAAGTAGAAAGAGGCTTTCTGAGAAACTGCTTTGTGTTCTGTTAATTCATCTCTCAGAGTTACAACTTTCCCCTCAAGAAGATTTTCGCTAAGACTGTTCTTGTGGAATTTGCAACGTGATATTTGGAAGCGCATATAGGGCTATGGTGAAAAAGGAAATATCTTCCGTTAAAAACGGGAAAGAAGCTTTCTGAGAGACTGCATTGTGTTCTGCTAATTCATCTCACAGAGTTACATCTTTCCCTTCAAGAAGCCTTTCCCTAAGGCTGCTCTTGTGGAATTGGAAAGTGATATTTGGAAGCACATAGAGGGCTATGGTGAAAAAGGAAATATCTTCCGTTAAAAACTGGAAAGAGGCTTTCTGAGGAACTGCTTTGTGTTCTGTTAATTCATCTCAGAGTTACAACTTTCCCTCAAGAAGATTTTCGCTAAGACTGTTCTTGTGGAATTTGCAACGTGATATTTGGAAGCCCATAGAGGGCTATGGTGAAAAAGGAAATATCTTCCGTTAAAACTGGAAAGAGGCTTTCTGAGAAACTGCTTTGTGTTCTGTTAATTCATCTCTCAGAGTTACAACTTTCCCTCAAGAAGATTTTCGCTAAGACTGTTCTTGTGGAATTTGCAACGTGATATTTGGAAGCGCATATAGGGCTATGGTGAAAAAGGAAATATCTTCCGTTAAAACTGGAAAGAAGCTTTCTGAGAAACTGCTTTGTGTTCTGTTAATTCATCTCACAGAGTTACATCTTTCCATTCAAGAAGCCTTTCGCTAAGGCTGTTCTTGTGGAATTGCAAAGTGATATTTGGAAGCCCATAGAGGGCTATGGTGAAAAAGGAAATATCTTCCGTTAAAAACTGGAAAGAAGCTTTCTGAGAAACTGCTTTGTGTTCTGTTAATTCATCTCAGAGTTACAGCTTTCCATTCAAGAAGCCTTTCGCTAAGGCTGTTCTTGTGGAATTGGCAAAGTGATATTTGAAAGCCCATAGAGGGCTATGGTGAAAAAGGAAATATCTTCCATTAAAAACTGGAAAGAAGCTTTCTGAGAAACTGCTTTGTGTTCTGTTAATTCATCTCACAGAGTTACAGCTTTCCCTTCAAGAAGCCTTTCGCTAAGACTGTTCTTGTGGAATTTGCATAGTGATATTTGGAAGCCCATAGAGGGCTATGGTGAAAAAGGAAATATCTTCCGTTAAAAACTGGAAAGAAGCTTTCTGAGAAACTGCTTTGTGTTCTGTTAATTCATCTCACAGAGTTACATCCTTTCCTTCAAGAAGCCTTTCGCTAAGGCTGTTCTTGTGGAATTGCAAAGTGATATTTGGAAGCCCATTGAGGGCTATGATGAAAAAGGAAATACCTTACGTTAAAACTGGAAAGAAGCTTTTGAGAAACTGCTTTGTGTTCTGTTAATTCATCTCACACAGTTACATCTTTCCCTTCAATCAGCCTTTCGCTAAGGCTGTTATTGTCGCATTGGCAAAGTGATATTTGGAAGTCCATAGAGGGCAATGGTGAAAAAGGAAATGATTTCCGTAAAAAACTGGAAAGAAGCTTTCTGAGAAACTGCTTTGTGTTGTGTTAATTCATCTCACAGAGTTATACCTTTCCCTTCAAGAAGCCTTTCGCTAATACGGTTCTTGTGGAATTGGCAAAGGGATATTTGGAAGCCCTTAGTGGGCTATGGTGAAAAAGGAAATATCTTCCGCTAAAACTGGAAAGAAACTTTCTGAGAAACTAATTTGTGTTCTGTTAATTCATCTCACAGAGTTACAGCTTTCCCTTCAAGAAGCCTTTCGGTAAGGCTGTTCTTGTGGAATTGGCAAAGTGATATTTGGAAGCCCATAGAGGTCTATGGCAAAAAAGGAAATATCTTCCGTTAAAAACTGGGAAGAAGCTTTCTGAGAAAGTGCCTTGTGTTTTGTTAATTCATATTAAAGAGTTACAGATTTCCCCTGAAGAAGCCTTTCGCTAAGACTGTTCTTGGCGAATTTGCAAAGTGATGTTTGGAAGCCCATAGAGGACTATGGAGAAAAAGGAAATGATTTCCGTTTAAAACTGCAAAGAAGTTTTCTGAGAAACTGCTTTGTGTTCTGTAATTCATCTCACAGAGTTACATCTTTCCCTTCAAGAAGACTTTCGCTAAGGCTGTTCTTGTGGAATTGGCAAAGTGATATTTGGAAGCCCTTAGATGGCTATGGTGAAAAAGGAAATATCTTCAGTTAAAAACTGGAAAGAAGCTTTCTGAGAAAGTGCTTTGTGTTCTGTCAATTCATCTCACAGAGTTACAGCTTTCCCCTCAAGAAGCCTTTCGCTAAGACTGCTTTGTGGAATTGGCAAAGTGATATTTGGAAGCCCATAGAGGGCTACGGTGAAAAGGAAATATCTTCCGTTAAAATCTGGAAAGAAGCTCTCTGAGAAACTGCTTTGCGTTCTGATAATTCATCTCACAGAGTTACATCTTTCCTTCAAGAAGACTTTCGCTAAGACGGTTCTTGTGGAGTTTGCCAAGTGATATTTGGAAGCCCATAGAGGCTATGGTGAAAAGGAAATATCTTCAGTTAAAAACTGGAAAGAAGCTTTCTGAGAAACTGCTTTGTGTTCTGTTAATTCATCACACAGAGTTACAGCTTTCACCTCCAAGAAGACTTTCGCTAAGGCTTTTCTTGTGGAATTGGCAAAGGATATTTGGAAGCCCATAGAGGGCTATGGTGAAAAAGGAAATATCTTCCGTTAAAACTGGAAAGAAACTTTCTGAGAAACTGCTTTGTGTTCTCTTAATTAATCCCACAGAGTTACAGCTTTCCTTCAAGAAGCCTTTCGCTAAGACTGTTCTTGTGGAATTGGCAAAGTGATATTTGGAAGCCCTTAGATGGCTATGGTGAAAAAGGAAATATCTTCCGTAAAACGGAAAGAAGCTTTCTGAGAAACTGCTTTCTGTTCTGCTAATTTATCTCACAGAGTTAAAGCTTTCCCTTCAAGAAGCCTTTCGCTAAGACTGTTCTTGTCGAATTTGCATAGTGATATTTGGAAGCCCATAGAGGGCTATGGTGAAAAAGGAAATATCTTCCATTAAAAACTGGAAAGAAGCTTTCTGGGAAACTGCATTGTGTTCTGTTAATTCATCTCACAGAGATACATCTTTCCCTTCAAGAAGCCTTTCGCTAAGGCTGTTCTTGTGGAATTTGCAAAGTGATATTTGGAAGCCCATTGAGGGCTATGATGAAAAAGGAAATACCTTACGTTAAAAACTGGAAAGAAGCTTTTTGAGAAACTGCTTTGTGTTCTGTTAATTCATCTCACACAGTTACATCTTTCCCTTCAATCAGCCTTTCGCTAAGGCTGTTATTGTCGCATTGGCAAAGTGATATTTGGAAGTCCATAGAGGGCAATGGTGAAAAAGGAAATGATTTCCGTAAAAAACTGGAAAGAAGCTTTCTGAGAAACTGCTTTGTGTTGTGTTAATTCATCTCACAGAGTTATACCTTTCCCTTCAAGAAGCCTTTCGCTAATACGGTTCTTGTGGAATTGGCAAAGGGATATTTGGAAGCCCTTAGTGGGCTATGGTGAAAAAGGAAATATCTTCCGCTAAAACTGGAAAGAAACTTTCTGAGAAACTAATTTGTGTTCTGTTAATTCATCTCACAGAGTTACAGCTTTCCCTTCAAGAAGCCTTTCGGTAAGGCTGTTCTTGTGGAATTGGCAAAGTGATATTTGGAAGCCCATAGAGGTCTATGGCAAAAAAGGAAATATCTTCCGTTAAAAACTGGAAGAAGCTTTCTGAGAAAGTGCCTTGTGTTTTGTTAATTCATATCACAGAGTTACATCTTTCCTTCAAGAAGCCTTTCGATAAGGCTGTTCTTGTGGAATTGGCAAAGTGATATTTGGAAGCCCATAGAGGGCTATGGTGAAAAAGGAAATATCTTCCGTTAAAAACTGGAAAGAAGCTTTCTGAGAAACTGCTTTGTGTTCTGTTAATTCATCTCACAGAGTTACAGCTTTCCATTCAAGAAGCCTTTCGCTAAGACTGTTCTTGTGGAATTGGCAAAGTGATATTTGGAAGCCCATAGAGGGCTATGGTGAAAAAGGAAATATCTTCCGTTAAAAACTGGAAAGAAGCTTTCTGAGAAACTGCTTTGTGTTCTGATAATTCATCTCACAGAGTTACATCTTTCCTTCAAGAAGCCTTTCGCTAAGACTGTTCTTGTGGAATTTGCAAAGTGATATTTGGAAGCCCATAGAGGCTATGGTGAAAAAGGAAATATCTTCAGTTAAAAACTGGAAAGAAACTTTCTGAGAAACTGCTTTGTGTTCTGTTAATTCATCACACAGAGTTACAGCTTTCCTCAAGAAGACTTTCGCTAAGGCTTTTCTTGTGGAATTGGCAAAGTGATATTTGGAAGCCCATAGAGGGCTATGGTGAAAAAGGAAATATCTTCCGTTAAAAACTGGAAAGAAACTTTCTGAGAAACTGCTTTGTGTTCTGTTAATTCATCTCACAGAGTTACAGCTTTCCCTCAAGAAGCCTTTCGCTAAGACTGTCTTGTGGAATTGGCAAAGTGATATTTGGAAGCCCATAGAGGGCTATGGTGAAAAAAACATCTTCCTTTAAAATCTGGAAAGAAGCTTTCTGAGAAACTGCTTTGTTCTGTTAATTCATCTCACAGAGTTACATCTTTCCTTCAAGAAGCCTTTCGATAAGGCTGTTCTTGTGGAAGTGGCAAAGTGATATTTGGAAGCCCACAGAGGGCTATGGTGAAAAAGGAAATATCTTCCGTTAAAAACTGGACAGAGGCTTTCTGAGAAGCTGCTTTGTGTTCTGTTAATTCTTCTCACAGATTTACAGCTTTCCATTCAAGAAGCCTTTCGCTAAGGCTGTTCTTGTGGAAGGGGCAAAGTGATATTTGGAAGCCCAAAGAGGGCTATGGTGAAAAAGTAAATATCTTCCGTTAAAAACTGGAAAGAAGCTCTCTGAGAAACTGCTTTGCATTCTGCTAATTCATCTCACAGAGTTACATCTATCCCCTCAAGAAGACTTTCACTAAGACGGTTCTTGTGGAATTTGCAAAGTGATATTTGGAAGCCCATAGAGGACATTGGTGAAAAAGGAAATATCTTCTGTTAAAAACTGGAAAGAAGCTTTCTGAGAAACTGCTTTGTGTTCAGTTAATTCATCTCATAGAGTTACTGCTTTCCCCTCAAGAAGCTTTTCGCTAAGGCTGTTCTTGTGAAAGTGGCAAAGGGATATTTGGAAGCCCATAGAGGGCTACGGAGGAAAAGGAAATATCTTCCGTTAAAAACTGGAATGAAGCTTTCTGAGAAACTGGTTTGTGTTCTGTTAATTCATCTCACATAGTTACAGCTTTACCTTCAAGAAGCCTTTCGCTAAGACTGTGCTTGTCCAATTTGCAAAGTGATATTTGGAAGCCCATAGAGGGCAATGGTGAAAAAGCAATTATCTTCCGTTAAAAACTGGAAAGAAGCTTTCTAAGAAACTGCTTTGTGTTCTGTTAATTCATCTCACAGAGTTACAGCTTTCCCTTCAATTAGCCTTTCGCTAAGGCTGTTCTTGTGTAAGTGGCAAAGTGATATTTGGAACCCCATAGAGGGCTATGGTGATAAAGGAAATATCTTCCGTTAAAAACTGGAAAGAAGCTTTCTGAGAAAGTGCATTGTGTTCTTTCAATTCATCTCACAGAGTTACAGCTTTCCCCTCAAGAAGCCTTTCGCTAAGACTGTTCTTGTGGAATTGGCAAAGTGATATTTGGAAACCCATAGAGGAATTCATCTCACAGAGTTACAACTTTCCCCTCAAGAAGATTTTCGCTAAGACTGTTCTAGTGGAATTTGCAACATGATATTTGGAAGCGCATAGTGGGCTATGGTGAAAAAGGAAATATCTTCCGTTAAAAACGGGAAAGAAGCTTTCTGAGAGACTGCATTGTGTTCTGCTAATTCATCTCACAGATTTACAGCTTTCCATTCAAGAAGCCTTTCGCTAAGGCTGTTCTTGTGGAATTGGCAAAGTAATATTTGGAAGCCCATAGAGGGCTAAGGTGAAAAAGGAAACATCTTCTGTTAAAAACTGGAAAGAAGCTCTCTGAGAAACTGCTTTGCATTCTGATAATTCATCTCACAGAGTTACATCTTTCCCCTCAAGAAGACTTTCACTAAGACGGTTCTGGTGGAATTTGCAAAGTGATATTTGGAAGCCCAAAGAGGGCTACGGTGAAAAAGGAAATAACTTCCGTTAAAATCTGGAAAGAAGATTTCTTAGAAACTGCTTTGTGTTCTGTTAATTCATCTCACAGTGTTACATCTGTCCATTCAAGAAGCCTTTCGCTAAGGCTGTTCTTGAGGAAGTGGCAAAGTGATATTTGGAATCCAATAGAGGGCTACGGTGAAAAAGGAAGTATCTTCCGTTAAAAAGTGGAAAGAAGCTTTCTGAGAAACTGCTTTGTGTTCTGCTAATTTATCTCACAGGGTTACAGCTTTCCCCTAAAGAAGCCTTTCGCTAAGACTGTTCTTGGCGAATTTGCAAAGTGGTGTTTGGAAGCCCATAGAGGACAATGGTGAAAAAGGAAATATCTTCCGTTAAAAACTGGAAAGAAGCTTTCTGGGAAACTGCATTGTGTTCTGCTAATTCATCGCACAGAGTTACATCTTTCCCTTCAAGAAGCCTTTCGCTAAGGCTGTTCTTGTGGAATTGGCAAAGTGATATTTGGAAGCCCATTGCGGGCTATGGTGAAAAAGGAAATATCTTCCGTTAAAAACTGGAAAGAAGCTTTCTGAGAAACTGCTTTGTGTTTTGTTAATTCATATTAGAGAGTTACAGCTTTACCCTCAATAAGCCTTTCGCTAAGACTGTTCTTGGCGAATTTGCAAAGTGATGTTTGGAAGCTCATAGAGGACTATGGAGAAAAAGGAAATGATTTCCGTTAAAATCTGGAAAGAAGCTCTCTGAGAAACTGCTTTGCGTTCTGATAATTCCTCTCACAGGGTTACATATTTCCCTTCAAGAAGACTTTCGCTAAGACGGTTCTTGTGGAGTTTGCCAAGTGATATTTGGAAGCCCATAGAGGGCTATGGTGAAAAAGGAAATATCTTACGTTAAAAACTGGAAAGAAACTTTCTTAGAAATTTCTTTTTGTTCTGTTAATTCATCACACAGAGTTACAGCTTTCACCTCCAAGAAGACTTTCGCTAAGGCTTTTCTTGTGGAATTGGCAAAGGGATATTTGGAAGCCCATAGAGGGCTATGGGGAAAAAGGAAATATCTTCCGTTAAAAACTGGAAAGAAACTTTCTGAGAAACTGCTTTGTGTTCTATTAATTCATCTCACAGAGTTACAGCTTTCGCTTCGAGAAACCTTTCGCTAAGAATGTCTTGTGGAATTGGCAAAGTGATATTTGGAAGCCCTTAGAGGGCTACGGTGAAAAAGGAAACATCTTCCTTTAAAATCTGGAAAGAAGCTTTCTGAGTAACTGACTTCTGTTCTGTTAATTCATATCACAGAGTTACATCTTTCCCTTCAAGAAGCCTTTCGATAAGGCTGTTCTTGTGGAAGTGGCAAAGTGATATTTGGAAGCCCACAGAGGGCTATGGTGAAAAAGGAAATATCTTCCGTTAAAAACTGGACAGAGGCTTTCTGAGAAGCTGCTTTGTGTTCTGTTAATTCTTCTCACAGATTTACAGCTTTCCCTTCAAGAAGCTTTTCGCTGAGGCTGTTCTTGTGGAATTGGCAAAGTGGTATTTGGAAGCCCATAGAGGGCTATTTTGAAAAAGGAAATATCTTACGTTAAAAACTGGAAGGAAGCTTTTTGAGAAACTGCTTTGTGTTCTGTTAATTCATCTCACAAAGTTTTAGCTTTCCCCTCATGAAGCCTTTCGCTAAGACTGTTCTTGTCAAATTTGCAAAGTGATATTTGGAAGCCCATAGAGGACATTGGTGAGAAAGGAAATATCTTCTGTTAAAAACTGGAAAGAAGCTTTCTGAGAAACTACTTTGTGTTCAGTTAATTCATCTCATAGAGTTACTGCTTTCCCCTCAAGAAGCTTTTCGCTAAGGCTGTTCTTGTGAAAGTGGCAAAGGTATATTTAGAAGCCCATAGAGGGCTACGGAGAAAAAGGAAATATCTTCCGTTAAAAACTGGAATGAAGCTTTCTGAGAAACTGGTTTGTGTTCTGTTAATTCATCTCACATAGTTACAGCTTTCCCCTCAAGAAGCCTTTCGCTAAGACTGTGCTTGTCCAAATTGCAAAGTGATATTTGGAAGCCATTAGAGGGCAATGGTGAAAAAGGAAATATCTTCCGTTAAAAACTGGAAGGAAGCTTTCTAAGAAACTGCTTTGTGTTCTGTTAATTCATATCACAGAGTTACAGCTTTCTCTTCAAGAAGCCTTTCGCTAAGACTGTTCTTGTGTAAGTGGCAAAGTGATATTTGGAAGCCCATAGAGGGCTATGGTGATAAAGGAAATATCTTCCGTTAAAAACTGGAAAGAAGCTTTCTGAGAAAATGCTTTGTGTTCTGTCAATTCATCTCACAGAGTTACAGCTTTCCCCTCAAGAAGCCTTTCGCTAAGACTGTTCTTGTCGAATTTTCAAAGTAATATTTGGAAGCCCATAGGGGGCAATGGTGAAAAAGGAAATATCTTCCGTTAAAAACTGGAAAGAAGCTTTCTGAGAAACTGCTTTGTGTTCTCTTAATTCATCTCACAGAGTTACAGCTTTCCCTTCGATAAACCTTCGCTAAGACTGTTTTGTGGAATTGGCAAAGTGATATTTGGAAGCCCATAGAGGGCAATGGTGAAAAAGGAAATAATTTAACTTAAAAACTGGAAAGAAGCTTTCTGCGAAACTGCTTTGTGTTCTGGTAATTAATGTCACAGAGTTACTGCTTTAACCGCAAGAAGCCTTTCGCTTAGACTGTTTTGTGAAATTGGCAAAGTGATATATGGAAGCCCATAGAGGGCTATGGTGAAAAAGGAAATATCTTCCGTTAAATCTGGAAAGAAGCTTTCTGAGAAACTGCTTTGTGTTCTGTTAATTCATCTCACAGAGTTACATCTTTCCCTTCAAGAAGCCTTTCGCTAACGCTGTTCTTGAGGAAGTGGCAAAGTGATATTTGGAAGCCAATAGAGGGCTACGGTGAAAAAGGAAGTATCTTCCGTTAAAAAGTGGAAAGAAGCTTTCTGAGAAACTGCTTTGTGTTCTGTTAATTCATCTTCAGAGTTACAGCTTTCCTTCAAGAAGCCTTTCGCTAAGGCTGTTCTTGTGGAAGTGGCAAAGTGATATTTGGAAGCCCATAGAGGGCTACGGTGAAAAGGAAATATCTTCCGTAAAAAGTGGAAAGAAGCTTTCTGAGAAACTGCTTTGTGTTCTGTTAATTTATCTCACAGGGTTACAGCTTTCCCTTCAAGAAGCCTTTCGCTAAGACTGTTCTTGTGGAATTTGCAAAGTGATATTTGGAAGCCATAGAGGGCTATGGTGAAAAAGTAAATATCTTCCGTTAAAAATTGGAAAGAAGCTTTCCTAGAAACTGTTTTGTGTTCTATTAATTCATCTCACAGAGTTACATCTTTACCTTCAAGAAGCCTTTCGCTAAGTCTGTTCTTGTGGAAGTGACAAAGTGATATTTGGAAGACCATAGAGGGCTATGGTGAAAAGGAAATATCTTCCGTTAAAACTGTAAAGAAGGTTTCCAAGAAACTGTTTTGTGTTCTGTTAATTCATCTCATAGACTTACATCTTTCCCTTCGAGAAGCCTTTCTCTAAGGCTGTTCTTGTGGGAGTGGCAAAGTGATATTTGGAAGCCCATAGAGGGCTATGGTGAAAAAGGAAATAACTTCCGTTAAAAACTGGAGAGAAGCTTTCTGAGAAACTGCTTTGTGTCCTGTTTATTTATGTCACAGATTTACAGCTTTCTCTTGAAGAAGCCTTTCACTGAGGCTGTTCTTGTGGAATTGGCAATGTGATATTTGAAAGCCCATAGAGGGCAATTGTGAAAAAGGAAATATCTTCCGTTAAAAACTGGAAAGAAGCTTTCTGAGAAACTGCTTTGTGTTCTGTTAATTCATCTCACAGAGTTACATCTTTCCCTTCAAGAAGCCTTTCGCTAAGGCTGTTCTTGTGGAAGTGGCAAAGTGATATTTGGAAGCCCTTATAGGGCTATGGCGAAAAAGGAAATATCTTCCGGTAAAAACTGGAAAGAAGCTTTCTGAGAAACTGCTTTGTGTTCTGTGAATTCATCTCACAAAGTTACCGCTTTCCCCTCACGAAGCCTTTCGCTTAGACTGTTCTTGTCGAATTTGCAAAGTGATATTTGGAAGCCCATAGAGGGCTACGGTGAAAAAGGAAATACCTTCCGTTAAAATCTGGAAAGAAGCTCTCTGAGAAACTGCTTTGCGTTCTGATAATTCATCTCACAGAGTTACATCTTTCCCTTCAAGTAGCCTTTCACTAAGGCTGTTCTTGTGGAATTGGCAAAGTGGTATTTGGAAGCGCATGGAGGGCCATGGTTAAAAAGGAAATACCTTCTCTTAAAAACTGGAAAGAAGCTTTCTGAGAAACTGCTTTGTGTTCTGTTAATTCATGTCACAGAGTTACTGCCTTACCCTCAAGAAGCTTTTCGCTAAGACTGTTCTTGTGGAATTGGCAAAGTGATATTTGGAAGCCCATAGTGGGCTATGGTGAAAAGGAAATATCTTCCGTTAAAATCTGGAAAGAAGCTTTCTGAGAAACTGCTTTGTGTTCTGTTAATTCATCTCACAGAGTTACATCTTTCCCTTCAAGAAGCCTTTCGCTAACGCTGTTCTTGAGGAAGTGGCAAAGTGATATTTGGAAGCCAATAGAGGGCTATGGTGAAAAAGGAAATATCTTCCGTTAAAAACTGGAAAGAGGTTTTCTGAGAATCTGCTTTGTGTTATGTTAATTAATCTTCAGAGTTACAGCTTTCCCTTCAAGAAGCCTTTCGCTAAGGCTGTTCTTGTGGAAGTGGCAAAGTGATATTTGGAAGCCCATAGAGGGCTACGGTGAAAAAGGAAATATCTTCCGTAAAAAAGTGGAAAGAAGCTTTGTGAGAAACTGCTTCGTGTTCTGTTAATTTATCTCACAGGGTTACAGCTTTCCCTTCAAGAAGCCTTTCGCTAAGACTGTTCTTCTCGAATTTGCAAAGTGATATTTGGAAGGCCATGGAGGGCTGTGGTGAAAAAGTAAATATCTTCCGTTAAAAATTGGAAAGAAGCTTTCCTAGAAACTGTTTTGTGTTCTATTAATTCATCTCACAGAGTTACATCTTTACCTTCAAGAAGCCTTACGCTAAGTCTGTTCTTGTGGAAGTGACAAAGTGATATTTGGAAGACCATAGAGGGCTATGGTGAAAAAGGAAATATCTTCCGTTAAAAACTGTAAAGAAGGTTTCCAAGAAACTGTTTTGTGTTCTGTTAATTCATCTCATAGACTTACATCTTTCCCTTCGAGAAGCCTTTCTCTAAGGCTGTTCTTGTGGGAGTGGCAAAGTGATATTTGGAAGCCCATAGAGGGCTATGGTGAAAAAGGAAATAACTTCCGTTAAAAACTGGAGAGAAGCTTTCTGAGAAACTGCTTTGTGTCCTGTTTATTTATGTCACAGATTTACAGCTTTCTCTTGAAGAAGCCTTTCACTGAGGCTGTTCTTGTGGAATTGGCAATGTGATATTTGAAAGCCCATAGAGGGCAATTGTGAAAAGGAAATATCTTCCGTTAAAAACTGGAAAGAAGCTTTCTGAGAAACTGCTTTGTGTTCTGTTAATTCATCTCACAGAGTTACATCTTTCCTTCAAGAAGCCTTTCGCTAAGGCTGTTCTTGTGGAAGTGGCAAAGTGATATTTGGAAGCCCATGGAGGGCCATGGTTAAAAAGGAAATACCTTCTCTTAAAAACTGGAAAGAAGCTTTCTGAGAAACTGCTTTGTGTTCTGTTAATTCATGTCACAGAGTTACTGCCTTACCCTCAAGAAGCTTTTCGCTAAGACTGTTCTTGTGGAATTGGCAAAGTGATATTTGGAAGCCCATAGTGGGCTATGGTCTTAAAGGAAATATCTTCCGTTAAAAACTGGAAAGAAGCTTTCTGAGAAAGTGTGTTGTGTTCTGTCAATTCATCTCACAGTGTTACATCTTTCCCTTCAAGAAGCCTTTCGCTAAGGCTGTTCTTGTGGAAGTGACAAAGTGATATTTGGAAGTCCATAGAGAGCTATGGTGAAAAAGGAAAAATCTTCCGTTGAAAAGTGGAAAGAGTCTTTCTGAGAAACTGCTTTGTGTTCTCTTAATTAATCTCACAGAGTTACAGCTTTCCCCTCAAGAAGCCTTTCGCTAAGACTGCTTTGTGGAATTGGCAAAGTGATATTTGGAAGACCATAGAGGGCTACTGTGAAAAAGGAAATACCTTCCGTTAAAATCTGGAAAGAAGCTCTCTGAGAAACTGCTTTGCGTTCTGATAATTCATCTCACAGTTACATGTTTCCCTTCAAGAAGCCTTTCGCTAAGGCTGTTCTTGTATAAGTGGCAAAGTGATATTTGGAAGCCCAAAGAGGGCTATGGTGATAAAGGAAATATCTTCCGTTAAAAACTGGAAAGAAGCTTTCTGAGAAAGTGCTTTGTGTTCTGTCAATTCATCTCACAGAGTTACAGCTTTCCCCTCAAAATGCCTTTCGCTAAGACTGTTCTTGTCGAATTTTCAAAGTGATATTTGGAAACCCATAGGGGGCAATGGTGAAAAAGGAAATATCTTCCGTTAAAAACTGGAAAGAAGCTTTCTGAGAAACTGCTTTGTGTTCTCTTAATTCATCTCACAGAGTTACAGCTTTCCCTTTGAGAAACCTTTCGCTAAGACTGTTTTGTGGAATTGGCAAAGTGATATTTGGAAGCCCTTAGAGGGCTACGGTGAAAAAGGAAACATCTTCCTTCAAAATCTGGAAAGAAGCTTTCTGAGAAACTGCTTTGTTTTCTGCTAATTCATCTCACGGAGTTACATCTTTCCCTTCAAGAAGCCTTTCGATAAGGCTGTTCTTGTGGAATTGGCAAAATGATATTTGGAAGCGCATAGAGGGATATGGTGAAAAAGGAAATATCTTCCGTTAAATACTGGAAAGAACCTTTCTGAGAAACTGCTTTGTGTTCCGTTAATTCATCTCACAGAGTTACATCTTTCCCTTCAAGCAGCCTTTCGCTAAGGCTGTTATTGTCGAATTGGCAAAGTGATATTTGGAAGCCCATAGAGGGCTATGGTGAAAAAGGAAATAATTTCCTTTAAAAACTGGAAAGAAGCTTTCTGAGAAACTGCTTTGTGTTCTGTTAATTCATCCCACAGAGTTACAGCTTTCCCTTCAAGAAGCCTTTCGCTAAGGCTGTTCTTGTGGAATTGGCAAAGTGATATTTGGAAGCCCTTAGAGGGCTATGGTGAAAAAGGAAATATCTTCCGTTAAAAACGGGAAAGAAGCTATCTCAGAAACTCCTTTGTGTTCTGTTAATTCATCTTACAGAGTTACAGCTTTCCCCTCAAGAAGCCTTTCGCTAAGACTGTTCTTGTCGAATTCGTAAAGTGATATTTGGAAGCCCCTAGAGGGCTACGGTGAAAAAGGAAATATCTTCCGTTAAAAACTAAAAAGAAGCTTTCTGAGAAAGTGCTTTTTGTTCTGTTAATTCATCTCACTGAGTTACTGCTTTCCCCGCAAGAAGCCTTTCAATAAGACTGTTTTGTGGAATTTATAAAGTGATATTTGGAAGCTCCTAGAGGGCTATGGTGAAAAAGGAAATATCTTCCGTGAAAATCTGGAAAGAAGCTTTCTGAGAAAATGCTTTGTGTTCTGTTAATTCATCTCACAGACTTACATCTTTCCCTTCTAGAAGCCTTTCGCTAAGGCTGTTCTTGTGGAAGTGGCAAAGTGATATTTGGAAGCCCATAGAGGGCTATGGTGATAAAGGAAATATCTTCCGTTAAAAACCGGAAAGAAGCTTTCTGAGAAAGTGCTTTCTGTTCTGTCAATTCATCTCACAGGGTTACCGCTTTCCCCTCAAGAAGCCTTTCGCTAAGACTGTTTTGTGGAATTTACAAAGTGAAATTTGGAAACCCATAGGGGGCAATGGTGAAAAAGGAAATATCTTCCGTTAAAAACTGGAAAGAAGCTTTCTGAGAAACTGCTTTGTGTTCTCTTAATTCATCTCAGAGAGTTACAGCTCTCCCTTCGAGAAACCTTTCGCTAAGACTGTTTTGTGGAGTTGGCAAAGGGATATTTAAGCCCTTAGAGGGCTACGGTGAAAAAGGAAACATCTTCCTTCAAAATCTGGAAAGAAGCTTTCTGAGAAACTGCTTTGTGTTCTGTTAATTCATCTCACGGAGTTACATCTTTCCCTTCAAGAAGCCTTTCGATAAGGCTGTTCTTGTGGAATTGGCAAAGTGATATTTGGAAGCGCATAGAGGGCTATGGTGAAAAAGGAAATATCTTCCGTTAAATACTGGAAAGAAGCTTTCTGAGAAACTGCTTTGCGTTCTGTTAATTCATCTCACAGAGTTACATCTTTCCCTTCAAGAAGCCTTTCGCTAAGGCTGTTCTTGAGGAAATGGCAAAGTGATATTTGGAAGGCCATAGAGGTCAATGGTGAAAAAGGAAATATCTTCCTTTAAAAACTGGAAAGAAGCTTTCTGAGAAACTGCTTTGTGTTCTGTTAATTCATCTCACAGAGTTACATCTTTCCCTTCAAGAAGAATTCGCTAATGCTGTTCTTGTGGAATTGGCAAAGTGATATTTGGAAGTCCATAGAGGGCTATGGTGAAAAAGGAAATAATTTCCGTTAAAAACTGGAAAGAAGCTTTCTGAGAAACTGCTTTGTGTTCTGTTAATTCATCTCACAGAGTTACTGCTTTCCCCTGGAGAAGACATTCGCTAAGACTGTTTTGTGGAATTCGCAAAATGATATTTGGAAGCCCATAGAGGGCTACGTTGAAAAAGGAAATATCTTCCGTTAAAATCTGCAAAGAATCCTCCTGAGAAACTGCTTTGTGTTCTGTTAATTCATCTCACAGAGTTACATCTTTCCCTTCAAGAAGCCTTTCGCTAAGGCTGTTCTTGTGGAATTGGCAAAGTGATATTTGGAAGTCCATAGAGGGCTATGGTGAAAAAGGAAATATCTTCCGTTAAAAATGGAAAGAAGCTCTCTGAGGAACTGCTTTGTGTTCTGTTAATTCATCTTACAGAGTTACAGCTTTCCCCTCAAGAAGCATTTCGCTAAGACTCTTCTTGGCGAATTTGCAAAGTGATGTTTGGAAGCCCATAGAGGATTATGGTAAAAAAGGAAATATCTTCCGTTAAAAACTAGAAAGAAGCTTTCTGAGAAACTGCTTTGTGTTCTGTTAATTCATCTCACAGAGTTATAGCTTTCCCCTCAACAAGCCTTTCGCTAAGGCTGTTCTTGTGGAATTGGAAAAGTGATATTTGGAAGCCCATAGTGGGCTATGGTAAAAAAGGAAATATCTTCCGTTAGAAACTGGAAAGAAGCTTCCTGAATAACTGCCTGGTGTTCTGATAATTCATCTCACAGAGTTACAACTTTCCCCTCAAGAAGATTTTCGCTAAGACTGTTCTTGTGGAATTTTCAATGTGATATTTGGAAGCCCATAGAGGGCTACAGTGAAAAAGGAACTATCTTCCATAAAAAACTGAAAAGAAGCTTTCTGGGAAACTGCATTATGTTCTGTTAATTCATCTCACAGAGTTACATCTTTCCCTTCAAGAAGCCTTTCGCTAAGGCTGTTCTTGTGGAATTGGCAAAGTGATATTTGGAAGCCCCAAGAGGGCTATGGTGAAAAAGGAAATATCTTCCGTTAAAAACGGGAACGAAGCTACTTCAGAAACTCCTTTGTGTTCTGTTAATTCATCTTACAGAGTTACAGCTTTCCCCTCACGAGGCCTTTCGCTAAGACTGTTCTTGTCGAATTTGCAAAGTCATATTTGGAAGTCCATAGAGGACACTCGTGAAAAAGGAAATATCTTCTTTTAAAAACTGGAAAGAAGCTTTCTGAGAAAGTGCTTTGTGTTCTGTTAATTCATCTCACAGAGTTACATCTTTCCCTTCAAGAAGCTTTTCGCTAAGGCTATTCTTGTGGAATTGGAAAAGTGATATTTAGAAGCCCATAGAGGGCTGTGGTGAAAAAGGAAATATCTTCCGTTAAAAACTACAAAGAAGCTTTCTGAGAAACCGCCTTGTGTTCTGATAATTCATCTCACAGAGTTACAACTTTCCCCTCAAGAAGATTTTCGCTAAGACTGTTCTTGTGGAATTTGCAATGTGATATTCGGAAGAGCATGGAGGGCTATGGTGAAAAAGGAAATATCTTCCGTTAAAAATGGGAAAGAAGCTTTCTGAGAGACTGCTTTGTGTTCTGTTAATTCATCTCAGAGAGTTACATCTTTCCCTTCAAGAATCCTTTCGCTAAGGCTCTTCTT
The DNA here is from genome assembly GCA_023783455.1 of Erythrocebus patas. Lineage (NCBI taxonomy): Eukaryota > Metazoa > Chordata > Mammalia > Primates > Cercopithecidae > Erythrocebus > Erythrocebus patas. The sequence goes on from JAKFHT010004387.1 coordinate 224,854, forward strand.
GTGGAATTGGCAAAGTGGTATTTCGAAGCCCATAGAGGGCTATGGTGAAAAAGTAAATATCTTCCGTTAAAAACTGGAAAGAAGCTCTCTGAGAAACTGCTTTGCGTTCTGATAATTCATCTCACAGAGTTACATCTTTCCCCTCAAGAAGCCTTTCGCTAAGACGGTTCTTTGGAATTTGCAAAGTGATATTTGGAAGCCCATAGAAGGCTATGGTGAAAAAGGAAATAACTTCCCTTAAAATCTGGAAAGAAGATTTCTGAGAAACTGCTTTGTGCTCTGTTAATTCATCTCACACATTACACCTTTCCCTTCAAGAAACCCTTCTCTAAGGCTGTTCTTGTGGAAGTGGCAAAGTGATATTTGGAAGCCCTTAGAGGGTTATGGTGAAAAAGGAAATATCTTCCGTTAAAAACTGGAAACAGGCTTTCTGAGAAACTGCTTTGTGTTCTGTTAATTCATCTCACAGAGTTACAGCTTTCCCTTCCAGAAGCCTTTCGCTAAGGGTGTTCCTGTGATAGTGGCAAAGTGATATTTGGAAGCCCATAGAGGGCTACGGTGAAAAAGGAAATATCTTCCGTAAAAAAGTGGAAAGAAGCTTTCTGAGAAACTGCTTTGTGTTCTGCTAATTTATCTCACCGGGTTACAGCTTTCCCCGCAAGAAACCTTTCGCTAAGACTGTTCTTGTCGAATTTGCAAAGTGATATTTGGAAGCCCATAGAGGGCTACGGTGAAAAAGGAAATATCTTCCGTTAAAAACTGGAAAGAAGCTTTCTGAGAAAGTGCTTTGTGTTCTGTCAATTCATCTCACGGAGTTACAGCTTTCCCTCAAGAAGCCTTTCGCTAAGACTATTCTTGTCGAATTTTCAAGGTGATATTTGGAAGCCCATAGAGGGCTATGGTGAAAAAGGAAATATCTTCCGTTAAAAACTGGAAAGAAGCTTTCGGAGAAACTGCTTTGTGTTCTTTTAATTCATCTCACAGTGTTAAATCTTTCCCTTCAAGAAGCCTTTCGCTAAGGCTGTTCATGTGGAAGTGGCGAAGTGATATTAGGAAGCCCATAGCGGGCTATGGTGAAAAAGGAAATATCTTCCGTTAGAAACTGGAAAGAAGCTTCCTGAAAAATTGCCTGGTGTTCTGATAATTCATCTCACAGAGTTACAGCTTTCCCCTCGAGAAGCCTTTCGCTAAGAGTGTTTTGTGGAATTGGCAATGTGATATTTGGAAGCCCATAGGGGGCAATGGTGAAAAACGAAATATCTTCCGTTAAAAACTGGAAAGAAGCTTTCTGAGAAACTGCTTTGTGTTCTCTTAATTCATCTCACAGAGTTACATCTTTCCCTTCGAGAAACCTTTCGCTAAGACTGTTTTGTGGAATTGGCAAAGGGATATTTGGAAGCCCTTAGAGGGCTACGGTGAAAAAGGAAACATGTTCCTTTAAAATCTGGAAAGAAGCTTTCTGAGAAACTGCTTTGTGTTCTGCTAATTCATCTCACGGAGTTACATCTTTCCTTCAAGAAGCCTTTCGATAAGGCTGTTCTTGTGGAATTGGCAAAGTGATATTTGGAAGCCCATAGGGCTATGGTTAAAAGGAAATATCTTCCGTTAAATACTGGAAAGAACCTTTCTGAGAAACTGCTTTGTGTTCTGTTAATTCATCTCACAGAGTTACATCTTTCCTTCAAGCAGCCTTTCGCTAAGGCTGTTATTGTCGAATTGGCAAAGTGATATTTGGAAGCCCATAGAGGGCAATGGTGAAAAGGAAATATCTTCCTTTAAAACTGGAAAGAAGCTTTCTGAGAAACTGCTTTGTGTTCTGTTAATTCATCCCACAGAGTTACAGCTTTCCTTCAAAGCCTTTCGCTAAGGCTGTTCTTGTGGAATTGGCAAAGTGATATTTGGAAGCCCTTAGAGGGCTATGGTGAAAAAGGAAATATCTTCCGTTAAAAAGGAAAGAAGCTATCTCAGAAACTTCTTTGTGTTCTGTTAATTCATCTTACAGAGTTACAGCTTTCCTCGAGAAGCCTTTCGCTAAGACTGTTCTTGTCGAAGAAAGTGATATTTGGAAGCCCCTAGAGGGCTACGGTGAAAAAGGAAATATCTTCTGTTAGAAACTGGAAAGAAGCTTTCTGAGAAAGTGCTTTTTGTTCTGTTAATTCATCTCACAGAGTTACTGCTTTCCCCGCAAGAAGCCTTTCGATAAGACTGTTTTGTGGAATTTACAAAGTGATATTTGGAAGCTCATAGAGGGCTATGGTGAAAAAGGAAATATCTTCCGTGAAAATCTGGAAAGAAGCTTTCTGAGAAACTGCTTTGTGTTCTGTTAATTCATCTCACAGACTTACATCTTTCCTTCAAGAAGCCTTTCGCTAAGGCTGTTCTTGTGGAAGTGGCAAAGTGATATTTGGAAGCCCATAGAGGGCTATGGTGAAAAAGGAAATATCTTCCGTTAAAAAGTGGAAAGAGGTTTTATGAGAAACTGCTTTGTGTTCTGTTAATTGATCTCACAGAGTTACAGCTTTCCCTTCAAGAAGCCTTTCGCTAAGGCTGTTCTCGTGGAATTTACAAAGTGATATTTGGAAGCCCATAGAGGGCTACGGTGAAAAAGGAAATATCTTCCGTTAAAAAGTGGAAAGAAGCTTTCTGAGAAACTGCTTTGTGTTCTGTTAATTTATCTCACTGAGATACGTCATTCTCTTCAAGAAGCCTTTCGCTAAGACTGTTCTTGTGGAATTGGCAAAGGGATATTTGGAAGAAAATAGAGGGCTATGGTGAAAAAGGAAATATCTTCCGTTAAAAACTGGAAAGAAGCTTTCTGAGAAACTGCTTTGTATTCTGTTAATTCATCTCACAGAGTTACATCTTTCCCTTCAAGAGGCCTTTCGCTAAGTCTGTTCTTGAGGAAATGGCAAAGTGATATTTGGAAGCCCATAGAGGTCAATGGTGAAAAAGGAAATATCTTCCTTTAAAAACTGGAAAGAAGCTTTCTGAGAAACTGCTTTGTGTTCTGTTAATTCATCTCACAGAGTTACATCTTTCCCTTCAAGAAGACTTTCGATAAGGCTGTTCTTGTGGAATTGGAAAAGGGATATTTGGAAGCCCATAGAGGGTTATGGTGAAAAACGAAATACCTTCTGTTAAAAACTGGAAAGAAGCTTTCTGAGAAACTGCTTTTTGTTCTGTTAATTCATCTCACAGAGTTACATCTTTCCCTTCAAGCAGCCTTTCACTAAGGCTGTTCTTGTGGAATTGGCAAAGTGATATTTGGAAGTCCATAGAGGGCTATGGTGAAAAAGGAAATAATTTCCTTTAAAAACTGGAAAGAAGCTTTCTGAGAAACTGCTTTGTGTTCTGTTAATTCATCTCACAGAGTTACTGCTTTCCCCTGGAGAAGACTTTCGCTAAGACTGTTTTGTGGAATTGACAAAATGATATTTGGAAGCCCATAGAGGGCTACTTTGAAAAAGGAAATATCTTCCGTTAAAATCTGCAAAGAATCTTTCTGAGAAACTGCTTTGTGTTCTGTTAATTCATCTCACATAGTTACATTTTTCCCTTCAAGAAGCCTTTCGATAAGGCTATTCTTGTGGAATTGGCAAAGTGATATTTGGAAGCGCATATAGGGCTATGGTTAAAAAGGAAATACCTTCCGTTAAAAACTGGAAAGAAGCTTTCTGAGAAACTCCTTTGTGATCTGTTAATTCATCCCACAGGGTTACAGCATTCCATTTAAGCAGCCTTTCGCTAAGGCTGTTCTTGTGGAAGTGGCAAAGTGATATTTGGAAGCCCATAGAGGGCTATGGTGAAAAAGGAAATATCTTCCGTTAAAAATGGAAAGAAGCTTTCTGAGGAACTGCTTTGTGTTCTGTTAATTCATCTTACAGAGTTACAGCTTTCCCCTCAAGAAGCATTTCGCTAAGACTCTTCTTGGCGAATTTGCAAAGTGATGTTTGGAAGCCCATAGAGGACTATGGTGAAAAAGGAAATATCTTCCGTTAAAAACTGGAAAGAAGCTTTCTGAGAAACTGCTTTGTGTTCTGTTAATTCATCTCACAGAGTTATAGCTTTCCCCTCAACAAGCCTTTCGCTAAGGCTGTTCTTGTGGAATTGGAAAAGTGATATTGGAAGCCCATAGAGGGCTATGGTAAAAAAGGAAATATCTTCCGTTAGAAACTGGAAAGAAGCTTCCTTAAAAACTGGCTTGTGTTCTGATAATTCATCTCACAGAGTTACAACTTTCCCCTCAAGAAGATTTTCGGTAAGACTGTTGTTGTGGAATTTGCAATGTGATATTTGGAAGCCCATAGAGGGCTATGGTGAAAAAGGAAGTATCTTCCATAAAAAACTGGAAAGAAGCTTTCTGAGAAACTTCTTTGTGTTCTGTTAATTCATCTCACAGAGTTACATCTTTCCTTCAAGAAGCCTTTCGCTAAGACTGTTTTGTGGAATTGGCAAAGGATATTTGGAAGCCCATAGAGGGCTACGGTGAAAAGGAAATATCTTCCTTTAAAACTGGAAAGAAGCTTTCTGAGAAACTGCTTTGTGTTCTGCTAATTCATCTCACGGAGTTACATCTTTCCCTTCAAGAAGCCTTTCGATAAGGCTGTTCTTGTGGAATTGGCAAAGTGATATTTGGAAGCGCATAGAGGGCTATGGTTAAAAAGGAAATATCTTCCGTTAAATACTGGAAAGAACCTTTCTGAGAAACTGCTTTGTGTTCTGTTAATTCATCTCACAGAGTTACATCTTTCCCTTCAAGCAGCCTTTCGCTAAGGCTGTTATTGTCGAATTGGCAAAGTGATATTTGGAAGCCCATAGAGGGCAATGGTGAAATAATTTCCTTTAAAACTGGAAAGAAGCTTTCTGAGAAACTGCTTTGTGTTCTGTTAATTCATCCCACAGAGTTACAGCTTTCCCTTCAAGAAGCCTTTCGCTAAGGCTGTTCTTGTGGAATTGGCAAAGTGATATTTGGAAGCCCTTAGAGGGCTATGGTGAAAAAGGAAATATCTTCCGTTAAAAAAGGGAAAGAAGCTATCTCAGAAACTTCTTTGTGTTCTGTTAATTCATCTTACAGAGTTACAGCTTTCCCCTCAAGAAGCCTTTCGCTAAGACTGTTCTTGTCGAATTCGTAAAGTGATATTTGGAAGCCCCTAGAGGGCTACGGTGAAAAAGGAAATATCTTCTGTTAGAAACTGGAAAGAAGCTTTCTGAGAAAGTGCTTTTTGTTCTGTTAATTCATCTCACAGAGTTACTGCTTTCCCCGCAAGAAGCCTTTCGATAAGACTGTTTTGTGGAATTTACAAAGTGATATTTGGAAGCTCATAGAGGGCTATGGTGAAAAAGGAAATATCTTCCGTGAAAATCTGGAAAGAAGCTTTCTGAGAAACTGCTTTGTGTTCTGTTAATTCATCTCACAGACTTACATCTTTCCCTTCTAGAAGCCTTTCGCTAAGGCTGTTCTTGTGGAAGTGGCAAAGTGATATTTGGAAGCCCATAGAGGGCTATGGTGAAAAAGGAAATATCTTCCGTTAAAAAGTGGAAAGAGGTTTTATGAGAAACTGCTTTGTGTTCTGTTAATTGATCTCACAGAGTTACAGCTTTCCCTTCAAGAAGCCTTTCGCTAAGGCTGTTCTCGTGGAATTTACAAAGTGATATTTGGAAGCCCATAGAGGGCTACGGTGAAAAAGGAAATATCTTCCGTTAAAAAGTGGAAAGAAGCTTTCTGAGAAACTGCTTTGTGTTCTGTTAATTTATCTCACTGAGATACGTCATTCTCTTCAAGAAGCCTTTCGCTAAGACTGTTCTTGTGGAATTGGCAAAGTGATATTTGGAAGCCCTTAGAGGGTTATGGTGAAAAAGGAAATATCTTCCGCTAAAAACTGTAAAGAAGCTTTCTGAGAAACTGCTTTGTGTTCTGTTAATTCATCTCACAGAGTTACAGCTTTCCTTCAAGCAGACTTTCGCTAAGGCTGTTATTGTCGAACTGGCAAAGTGATATTTGGAATTCCATAGAGGGCAAAGGTGAAAAGGAAATATCTTCTGAAAAAACTGGAAAGAAGCTTTCTGAGAGACTGCTTTGTGTTCTGTTAATTCATCTTAAAGAGTTACATCCTTCCCCTCAAGAAGCCTTCTGCTAAGACTGTTCTTGGCGAATTTGCAAAGTGATGTTTGGAAGCCCATAGAGGACTAAGGAGAAAAAGGAAATATCTTCCGTTAAAAACTGGAAAGAAGCTTTCTGAGAAACTGCTTTGTGTTCTGTTAATTCATCTCACAGAGTTACAGCTTTCACTTCAACAAGCCTTTCGCTAAGGCTGTTCTTGTGGAATTGGCAAAGGGATATTTGGAAGCCCACAGAGGGCTATGGTGAAAAAGGAAATATCTTCCGTTCAAAACTGGAAAGAAGCTTTCTGAGAAACGGCTTTGTGTTCTTTTAATTCATCTCACAGAGTTACTGCTTTCCCCTCAAGAAGCTTTTCGCTAAGACTTTTCTTGTGGAATTTGCAAAGTGATATGTGGAAGCCCATAGAGGGCTATGGTGTAAAAGGAAATATCTTCCGTTAAAATCTGGAAAGAAGCTTTCTGAGAAACTGCTTTGTGTTCTGTTAATTCATCTCACAGAGTTACATCTTTCCCTTCAAGAAGTCTTTCGCTAAGGCTATTCTTGTCGAATTGTCAAAGTGATATTTGGAATCACATAGAGGGCTATGGTGAAAAAGGAAATATCTTCCGTTGAAAACTGGAAAGAAGCTTTCTGAGAAACTTCTTTGTGTTCTGTTAATTCATCTCATAGACTTACATCTTTCCCTTCGAGAAGCCTTTCGCTAAGGCTGTTCTTGTGGGAGTGGCAAAGTGATATTTGGAAGCCCATAGAGGGCTATGGTGAAAAAGGAAATAACTTCCGTTAAAAACTGGAAAGAAGCTTTATGAGAAACTGCTTTGTGTCCTGTTTATTTATGTCACAGATTTACAGCTTTCGCTTGAAGATGCCTTTCACTGAGGCTGTTCTTGTGGAATTGGCAATGTGATATTTGGAAGCCCTTAGAGGGCTATGGTGAAAAAGGAAATATCTTCCGTTAAAAACTGGAAAGAAGCATGCGGAGAAACTGCTTTGTGTTCTGTTAATTCATCTCACAGAGTTACATCTTTCCCTTCAAGAAGCCTTTCGCTAAGGCTGTTCTTGTGGAAGTGGCAAAGTGATATTACGAAACCCATAAAGGGCTATGGTGAAAAAGGAAATATGTTCCGTTAAAATTTGGAAAGAAGCTTTCTGAGAAACTGCTTGGTGTTCTGTTAATTCATCTAACAGAGTTGTATCTTTCCCTTCAAGAAGCCGTTCGCTAAGGCTGTTCTTGTGGAATTGCCAAAGTGATATTTGGAAGCCCATAGAGGGCTATGGTCTTAAAGGAAATATCTTCCGTTAAAAACTGGAAAGAAGCTTTCTGAGAAAGTGCTTTGTGTTCTGTTAATTTATCTCACAGAGTTACAGCTTTCCCCTCAAGAAGCCTTTAGCTAAGACTGTTCTTGTCGAATTTTCAAAGTGATATTTGGAAGCCCATAGAGGGCTATGGTGAAAAAGAAAATATCTTCCGTTAAAAACTGGAAAGAAGCTTTCTGAGAAACTGCTTTGTGTTCTGTTAATTCATCTCACAGAGTTACATCTTTCCCTTCAAGAAGCCTTTCGCTAAGGCTGTTCTTGTGGAATTGGCAAAGATATATTTGGAAGCCCGTAGAGGGTTATGGTGAAAAAGAAAATACCTTCCGTTAAAAACTGGAAAGAAGTTTTCTGAGAAACTGCTTAGTGTTCTGTTAATTCATCTCACAGAGTTACATCTTTCCTTCAAGCAGCCTTTCGCTAAGGCTGTTATTGTCGAACTGGCAAAGTGATATTTGGAAGTCCATAGAGGGCTATGGTGAAAAGGAAATAACTTCCGTTAAAACTGGAAAGAAGCTTTCTGAGAAACTGCTTTTTGTTCTGTTAATTCATCTCACAGAGTTACATCTTTCCTTCAAGCAGCCTTTCGCTAAGGCTGTTCTTGTGGAAGTGGCAAAGATATATTTGGAAGCCCGTAGAGGGTTATGGTGAAAAAGAAAATACCTTCCGTTAAAACTGGAAAGAAGTTTTCTGAGAAACTGCTTAGTGTTCTGTTAATTCATCTCACAGAGTTACATCTTTCCTTCAAGCAGCCTTTCGCTAAGGCTGTTATTGTCGAACTGGCAAAGTGATATTTGGAAGTCCATAGAGGGCTATGGTGAAAAGGAAATAACTTCCGTTAAAACTGGAAAGAAGCTTTCTGAGAAACTGCTTTTTGTTCTGTTAATTCATCTCACACAGTTACATCTTTCCCTTCAAGCAGCCTTTCGCTAAGGCTGATCTTGTGGAAGTGGCAAAGTGATATTTAGAAGCCCATAGAGGGCTATGGTGAAAAAGGAAATATCTTCCGTTAAAAACAGGAAAGAGGCTTTCTGAGAAACTGTTTTGTGTTCTTTTAATTCATCTCACAGAGTTACAGCTTTCCCTTCAAGCAGCCTTTCGCTAAGGCTGTTATTGTCGAATTGGCAAAGTGATATTAGGAAGTCCATAGAGGGCTATGGTGAAAAAGAAAATATCGTCCGTTAAAAACTGGAAAGAGGTTTTCTGAGAAACTGCTTTGTGTTCTGTTAATTCATCTTACAGAATTACAGCTTTCCCTTCAAGAAGCCTTTCGCTAAGGCTGTTCTTGTGGTAGGGGCAAAGTGATATATGGGAGCCCATAGAGGGCTATGGTGAAAAAGGAAATATCTTCCGTTAAAAACTGGAAAGAAGCATTCTGGGAAACTGCATTGTGTTCTCTTAATTCATCTCACAGAGTTACATCTTTCTCTTCAAGAAGCCTTTGGCTAAGACTGTTCTTGTGGAATTGGCAAAGTGATATTTGGAAGCCCATAGAGTGCTATGGTCTTAAAGGAAATATTTTCCGTTAAAAACTGGAAAGAAGCTTTCTGAGAAAGTGCTTTGTGTTCTGTCAATTCATCTCACAGAGTTACAGCTTTCCCCTCAAGAAGCCTTTAGCTAAGACTGTTCTTGTCGAATTTTCAAAGTGATATTTGGAAGCCCATAGAGTTCTATGGTGAAAAAGAAAATATCTTCCGTTAAAAACTGGAAAGAAGCTTTCTGAGAAACTGCTTTGTGTTCTGTTAATTCATCTCACAGAGTTACATCTTTCCCTTCAAGAAGCCTTTCGCTAAGGCTGTTCTTGTGGAATTGGCAAAGATATATTTGGAAGCCCGTAGAGGGTTATGGTGAAAAAGAAAATACCTTCCGTTAAAAACTGGAAAGAAGTTTTCTGAGAAACTGCTTAGTGTTCTGTTAATTCATCTCACAGAGTTACATCTTTCCCTTCAAGCAGCCTTTCGCTAAGGCCGTTATTGTCAAATTGGCAAAGTGATATTTGGAAGTCCATAGAGGGCTATGGTGAAAAAGGAAATAATTTAGGTTAAAAACTGGAAAGAAGCTTTCTGAGAAACTGCTTTTTGTTCTGTTAATTCATCTCACAGAGTTACATCTTTCCCTTCAAGCAGCCTTTCGCTAAGGCTGTTCTTGTGGAAGTGGCAAAGTGATATTTAGAAACCCATAGAGGGCTATGGTGAAAAAGGAAATAATTTAGGTTAAAAACTGGAAAGAAGCTTTCTGAGAAACTGCTTTGTGTTCTGTTAATTCATCTCACAGAGTTACATCTTTCCCTTCAAGCAGCCTTTCGCTAAGGCTGTTCTTGTGGAAGTGGCAAAGTGATATTTACAAGCCCATGGAGGGCTATGGTGAAAAAGGAAATATCTTCCGCTAAAAACAGGAAAGAGGCTTTCTGAGAAACTGCTTTGTGTTCTTTTAATTCATCTCACAGAGTTACAGCTTTCCCTTCAAGAAGCCTTTGGCTAAGGCTGTTCATGTGGAAGTGGCAAAGTGATATTTGGAAGCCCAGAGAGGGTACGCTGAAAAAGGAAATATCTTCCGTAAAAAAGTGGAAAGAAGCTTTCTGAGAAACTGCTTTGTTTTCTGCTAATTTATCTCCCAGAGTTACAGCTTTCCCCTCAAGAAGCCTTTCGCTAAGACTGTTCTTGTCGAATTTGCAAAGTGATATTTGGAAGCCCATAGAGGGCTATGGTGAAAAAGGAAATATTTTCCGTTAAAAACTGGAAAGAAGCTTTCTGGGAAACTGCATTATGTTCTGTTAATTCATCTCACATGGTTACATCTTTCCCTTCAAGAAACCTTTCGCTAAGGCTGTTCTTGTAGAAGTGGCAAAGTGATATTTGGAAGCCCATAGAGGGCTACGGGGAAAAGGAAATATCTTCCGTTAAAAACGGGAAATAAACTATCTGAGAAACTGCTTTGTGTTCTGTTAATTCATCCCACAGAGTTACAGCTTTCCCTTCATGAAGCGTTTCACCAAGGCTGTTTTTGTGGAAGTGGCAAAGTGATATTTGGAAGCCCATAGAGGGCTATGGTGAAAAAGGAAATATCTTCCGTTAAAAACTTGAAAGAAGCTATCTGAGAAACTGCTTTGTGTTCCGCTAATTCATCCCACTGAGTTACAGCTTTCCCTTCATGAAGCGTTTCACTAAGGCTGATTTGTGGAAGTGGCAAAGCGATATTTGGAAGCCCATAGAGCGTTATGGTGAAAAAGGAAATATCTTCCGTTAAAAACTGGAATGAAGCTTTCTGAGAAACTTCTTTGTGTTCTTTTAATTCATCTCACAGAGTTACACCTTTCCCTGCAAGAAGACTTTCGCTAAGGGTGTTCTTCTGGAAGTGGCAAAGTGATATTTGGAATCCCATGGAGGGCTACGGTGAAAAAGGAATTATCTTCCGTTAAAAACTGGAAAGAAGCTTTCTGAGAAACTGCTTTGTGTTCTGTTAATTCATCTCACAGAGTTAAATCTTTCCCTTCAAGAAGCCTTTCGCTAAGGCTGTTCTTGTGGAATTGGAAAAGGGATATTTGGAAGCCCTTAGAGGGCTATGGTGAAAAAGGAAATATCTTCCGTTAAAAACTGGAAAGAAGCTTTCTGAGAAACTACTTTGTGTTCTGTTAATTCATCTTAAAGAGTTACAGCTTTCCCCTCAAGAAGCCTTTCGCTAAGACTGTTCTTGGCGAATTTGCAAAGTGATGTTTGGAAGCCTATAGAGGACTATGGAGAAAAAGGAAATATCTTCCGTTAAAAACTGGAAAGAAGCTTTCTGAGAAACTGCTTTGTGTTCTGTTAATTCATCTCACAGAGTTATAGCTTTCCCCTCAAGAAGCGTTTCGCTAAGACTTTTCTTTTCGAATTTGCAAAGCAATATTTGGAAGCCCATACAGGACAATGGTGAAAAAGGAAATATCTTCTGTTAAAAACTGGAAAGAAGCTTTATGAGAAACTGCTTTGTGTTCTGTTAATTCATCTCACAGTGTTACATCTTTCCCTTCAAGAACCTTTTCGCTAATGCTGTTCTTGTGGAATTGGCCATGTAATATTTGGAAGTCCATAGAGGGCTATGGTGAAAAAGGAAATATCTTACGTTAAAAACTGGAAAGAAGCTTTCTGAGAAACTGCTCTGTGTTCTGTTAATTCATCTCACAGAGTTACATCTTTCCCTTCAAGAAGACTTTCGCTAAGGCTGTTCTTGTGGAATTGGCAAAGTGATGTTTGGAAGCCCTTAGAGGGCTATGGTGAAAAAGGAAATATCTTCCGTTAAAAACTGGAAGGAAGCTTTTTGAGAAACTGCTTTGTGGTCTGTTAATTCATCTGACAGAGTTACAGCTTTCCCCTCAGGAAGACTTTCGATAAGACTGTTCTTGTCGAATTTGCAAAGTGATATTTGGAAGCCCATTGAGGACATTGGTGAAAAAGGAAATATCTTGTGTTAAAAACTGGAAAGAAGCTTTCTGAGAAACTGCTTTGTGTTCAGTTAATTCATCTCACAGGTTTACTGCTTTCCCCACAAGAAGCTTTTCGCTAAGATTCTTCTTGGGGAATTTGCAAAGTGATATTTGGAAGCCCCTCGAGGGCTATGGTGAAAAAGGAAATATCTTCCGTTAAAAACTGGAAAGAATCTTTCTGAGAAACTGCTTTGTGTTCTTTTAATTCATCTCACAGAGTTACATCTTTCCCTTCAAGAAGTCTTTCGCTAAGGCTGTTCTTGTCGAATTTGCAAAGTGATATTTGGAATCACATAGAGGGCTATGGTGAAAAAGGAAATATCTTCCGTTAAAAATTGGAAAGAAGCTTTCTGAGAAACTGCTTTGTGTTCTGTTAATTCATCTCACAGAGTTACATCTTTCCCTTCAAGAAGTCTTTCGCTAAGGCTATTCTTGTTGAATTGGCAAAGTGATATTTGGAAGCCCCTAGAGGACAATGGTGAATAAGGAAATATCTTCTGTTAAAAACTGGAAAGAAGCTTTCTGAGAAACTACTTTGTGTTCTGTTAATTCATCTCACAGAGTTACAGCTTTCCCCTCAAGAAGCCTTTCGCTAAGACTGTTCTTGGCGGATTTGCAAAGTGATGTTTGGATGCCCATAGAGCACTATGGAGAAAAAGGAAATACCTCTGTTAAAAACTGGAAAGAAGCTTTCTGAGAAACTGCTTTGTATTCAGTTAATTCATCTCACAGATTTACTGCTTTCCCCACAAGAAGCTTTTCGCTAAGACTCTTCTGGTTTAATTTGCAAAGTGATATTTGGAAGCCCATAGAGGGCTATGGTGTAAAAGGAAACATCTTCCGTTAAAATCTGGAAAGAAGCTTTCTGAGAAACTGCTTTGTGTTCTGTTAATTCATCTCACAGAGTTACATCTTTCCTTCAAGAAGTCTTTCGCTAAGGCTGTTCTTGGCGGATTTGCAAAGTGATGTTTGGATGCCCATAGAGCACTATGGAGAAAAAGGAAATACCTCTGTTAAAAACTGGAAAGAAGCTTTCTGAGAAACTGCTTTGTATTCAGTTAATTCATCTCACAGATTTACTGCTTTCCCCACAAGAAGCTTTTCGCTAAGACTCTTCTGGTTTAATTTGCAAAGTGATATTTGGAAGCCCATAGAGGGCTATGGTGTAAAAGGAAACATCTTCCGTTAAAATCTGGAAAGAAGCTTTCTGAGAAACTGCTTTGTGTTCTGTTAATTCATCTCACAGAGTTACATCTTTCCCTTCAAGAAGTCTTTCGCTAAGGCTGTTCTTGTGGAAGTGGCAACGTGATATTTGGAAACCCATAGAGGGCTATGGTGAAAAAGGAAATATCTTCCATTAAAAACTGGAAAGAAGCTTTCTGAGAAACTGACTTGTGTTCTCTCATATCATCTCACAGAGTTACAGCTTTCGACTCAAGAAGCCTTTCGCTAAGACTGTTCTTGTCGAATTTGCAAAGTGATATTTGGAAGCCCATGGAGGGCTGTGGTGAAAAAGTAAATATCTTCCGTTAAAAATTGGAAAGAAGCTTTCCTAGAAACTGTTTTGTGTTCTGTTAATTCATCTCACAAAGGTTCATCTTTCCCTTCAAGAAGCCTTTCGCTAAGGCTGTTCTTGTGGAAGTGGCAAAGTGATATTTGGAAGACCATAGAGGGCTATGGTGAAAAAGGAAATATCTTCCGTGAAAAACTGGAAAGAAGCATTCTGAGAAACTGCCTTGTGTTCTGATAATTCATCTCACAGAGTTACAACCTTCCCCTCAAGAAGATTTTCGCTAAGACAAGAACGGGAAAGAAGCTTTCTGAGAAACTGCTTTGTGTTCTGTTAATTCATCTCACAGAGTTACATCTTTCCCTTCAAGAAGCTTTTCGCTAAGGCTGTTCTTGTGGAATTGGCCAAGTGATATTTGGAAGCCCATAGAGGGCTATGGTGAAAAACGAAATATCTTACGTTAAAAACTGGAAAGAAGCTTTCTGAGAAACTGCTTTGTGTTCTGTTAATTCATCTCACAGAGTTACATCTTCCCCTTCAAGCAGCCTTTCGCTAAGGCTGTTATTGTCAAATTGGCAAAGTGATATTTGGAAGTCCATAGAGGGCAATGGTGAAAAAGGAAATATCTTCTATTAAAAACTGGAAAGAAGCTTTCTGAGAAACTGCTTTGTGTTCTGTTAATTCATATCACAGAGTTAATCTTTCCCTTCAAGAAGCCTTTCGCTAAGGCTGTTCTTGTGAAATTGGCAAAGTTATATTTGGAAGCCCACAGAGTGCTATGGTGAAAATGGAAATATCTTCCGCTGAAAACTGGAGAGAAGCTTTCTGAGAAACTGCTTTTTGTTCTGTTAATTCATCTCACAGAGTTACATCTTACTCTTCAAGAAGACTTTCGATAAGTCTTTTCTTGTGAAACTGGCAAAGTGATATTTGGAAGCCCATAGAGGGCTATGGTGAAAAAGGAAACATCTTCCGTTCAAAACTGGAAAGAAGCTTACTGAGAAAGTGCTTTGTGTTCTGTTAATTCATCTCACAGAGTTACATCTTCCCCTTCAAGCAGCCTTTCGCTAAGGCTGTTATTGTCAAATTGGCAAAGTGATATTTGGAAGTCCATAGAGGGCAATGGTGAAAAAGGAAATATCTTCTATTAAAAACTGGAAAGAAGCTTTCTGAGAAACTGCTTTGTGTTCTGTTAATTCATATCACAGAGTTAATCTTTCCCTTCAAGAAGCCTTTCGCTAAGGCTGTTCTTGTGAAATTGGCAAAGTTATATTTGGAAGCCCACAGAGTGCTATGGTGAAAATGGAAATATCTTCCGCTGAAAACTGGAGAGAAGCTTTCTGAGAAACTGCTTTTTGTTCTGTTAATTCATCTCACAGAGTTACATCTTACTCTTCAAGAAGACTTTCGATAAGTCTTTTCTTGTGAAACTGGCAAAGTGATATTTGGAAGCCCATAGAGGGCTATGGTGAAAAAGGAAACATCTTCCGTTCAAAACTGGAAAGAAGCTTACTGAGAAAGTGCTTTGTGTTCTGTTAATTCATCTCACAGAGTTACATCTTTCCCTTCAAGAAGCCTTTTGGTAAGGCTGTTCTTGTGGAAGTGGCAAAGTGATATTTGGAAGCCCACAGAGGGCTACGGTGAAAAAGGAAATATCTTCCGTTAAAAACTGGAAAGAACCTTTCTGAAAAACTGCTTTGTGTTCCGTTAATTTATCTTACCTAGTTACAGCTTTCCCCTCAAGAAGCCTTTCTCTAAGACGGTTCTTGTCGAATTTGCAAAGTGATATTTGGAAGCCCATAGAGGGCTATGGTGAAAAAGGAAATATCTTCCGTTAAAAACTGGAAAGAAGCTATCTGAGATACTGCTTTCTGTTCTGTTAATTCATCTCACAGAGTTACATCTTTCCCTTCAAGAAACCTTTCGCTAAGGCTGCTCTTGTGTAAGTGGTAAAGTGATATTTGGAAGCCCATAGAGGGCTATGGTGAAAAAGGAAACATCTTCCGTTAAAAACTGCAAAGAGGCTTTCTGAGAAACTGCTTTGTGTTCTGCCAATTCATCTCACAGAGTTACAGCTTTCCCCTCAAGAAGCCTTTCGCTAAGACTTTTCTTGTCGGATGTGCAAAGTGATATTTGGAAGCCCATAGAGGGCAATGGTGAAAAAGGAAATATCTTCCGTTAAAAACTGGAAAGAAGCTTTCTGAGAAACTGCTTTGTGTTCTGTTAATTCATCTCCAGAGTTACATCTTTCCCTTCAAGAACACTTTCGCTAAGGCTGTTCTTGTGGAAGTGGCAAAGTGATATTTGGAACCCCTAGAGTGCTATGGTGAAAAAAGAAATACATTCCATTAAAAACTGTAAAGAAGCTTTCTGAGAAACTGCTTTGTGTTCTGTTAATTCATCTCACTGAGTTACTGCTTTCCCTTCAAGCAGACTTTCGCTAAGGCTGTTCTTGTGAAATTGGCAAAGGGATATTTGGAAGCCCATAGAGGGCTATGGTGAAAAAGAAAATATCTTCCGTTAAAAACTGGAAAGAAGCTTTCTGAGAAACTGCTTTGTGTTCTGCTAATTCATCTCACAGAGTTACAGCTAACTCCTCAAGAAGCCTTTCGCTAAGACTGTTCTTGTCGAATTTGCAAAGTGATATTTGGAAGTCCATAGAGGGCCACACTGAAAAAGGAAATATCTTCCGTTAAAAACTGGAAAGACGCTTTCTGAGAAACTGTTTGTGTTCTGTTAATTCATCTCAGAGAGTTACATCTTTCCCTTCAAGAATCCTTTCGGTAAGGCTGTTCTTGTGGATTGGAAAAGTGATATTTGGAAGCCCATAGAGGGGTTTGGTGAAAAAGGAAATATCTTCCGTTCAAAACTGGAAAGAAGCTTTCTGAGAAACTGCTTTGTGTTCTGTTAATTCATCTTACAGAGTTACAGCTTTACCTTCATGAAGCCTTTCGCAAACTGTTTTTGTGTAAGTGGCAAAGTGATATTTGGAAGCCCATAGAGGGCTATGGTGAAAAAGGAAATATCTTCCGTTAAAAAGTGGAATGAAGCTTTCTGAGAAACTGCTTTGTGTTCTGTTAATTCATCTCACAGAGTTACAGCTTTCCCTTCAAGAAGACTTTCGCTAAGGCTATTCTTGTGGAAGTGGCAAAGTGATATTTGGAAGCCCATAGAGGGCTACGTTGAAAAAGGAAATATATTCCGTTAAAAAGTGGAAAGAAGCTTTCTGAGAACCTGCTTTGTGTTCTGTTAATTCATCTCACAGAGTTACATCTTTCTCTTCAAGAAGACTTTCGCTATGTCTTTTCTTGTGAAAGTGGCTAAGTGATATTTGGAAGCCCATAGAGGGCTATGGTGAAAAATGAATTATCTTCCGTTAAAAACTGGAAAGAAGCTTTCTGAGAAAGTGCTTTGTATTCTGTTAATTCATCTCACAGAGTTACAGCTATCCCATCAAGAAGCCTTTCGCTAAGACTGTTCTTGTCGAATTTGCAAAGTGATATTTGGAAGCCCATAGAGGGCTACGTTGAAAAAGGAAATATATTCCGTTAAAAGTGGAAAGAAGCTTTCTGAGAACCTGCTTTGTGTTCTGTTAATTCATCTCACAGAGTTACATCTTTCTCTTCAAGAAGACTTTCGCTATGTCTTTTCTTGTGAAAGTGGCTAAGTGATATTTGGAAGCCCATAGAGGGCTATGGTGAAAAATGAATTATCTTCCGTTAAAAACTGGAAAGAAGCTTTCTGAGAAAGTGCTTTGTATTCTGTTAATTCATCTCACAGAGTTACAGCTATCCCATCAAGAAGCCTTTCGCTAAGACTGTTCTTGTCGAATTTGCAAAGTGATATTTGGAAGCCCATAGAGGGCTGAGGTGAAAAAGGAAATATCTTCCGTTCAAAACTGGAAAGACGCTTTCTGAGAAAGTGCTTTGTGTTCTGTTAATTCATCTCATAGAGTTACATATTTCCCTTCAAGAAGCCTTTCGCTAAGGCTGTTCTTGTGGAATTGGCAAAGAGATATTTGGAAGCCCATAGAGGGCTATGGTGAAAAAGGAAATATCTTCCGTTAAAAACTGGAAAGAAGCTATCTGAGAAACTGCTTTGTTTCCGTTAATACATCTCACAGAGTTACAGCTTTTCCTTCATGAAGGCTTTCGCTAAGGCTGTGTTTGTGGAATTGGCAAAGTGATATTTGGAAGCCCATAGAGGGCTATGGTGCAAAAGGAAATATCTTACGTTAAAAACTGGAATGACGCTTTCTGAGAAACTTCTTTGTCTTCTGTTAATTCATCTCACCGAGTTACACCTTTCCTTTCAAGAAGCCTTTCGCTGAGGCTGTTCTTCAGGAATTGGCAAAGGGATATTTGGAAGCCCATAGAGGGCTACGGTGAAAAAGGAAATATCTTCCGTTAAAAAGTGGAAAGAATCTCTCTGAGAAACTGCTTTGTGTTCTGTTAATTTATCTCACAGAGTTACCGCTTTCCCCTCTAGAAGCATTTCGCTAAGACTGTTCTTGTCGAATTTCCAAAGTGATATTTGGAAACCCATAGAGGGCTATGGTGAAAAAGGAAATATCTTCCTTTAAAAACTGGAAAGAAGCTTTCTGAGAAACTGCTTTGTGTTCAGTTAATTCATCTCACAGAGTTACATCTTTCCCTTCAAGAAGCCTTTCGCTAAGGCTGTTCTTGTGGAATTGGCAAAGGGATATTTGGAAGCCCATAGAGGGCTACGGTGAAAAAGGAAATATCTTCCGTTCAAAACTGGAAAGAAGCTTTCTGAGAAACTGCTCTGTGTTCTGTTAATTCATCTACAAAGTTACATCTTTCCCTTCAAGGAGCCTTTCGCGAAGGCTGTTCTTGTGGAATTGGCAAATCGATATTTGGAAGCCCATAGAGGGCTATGGTGAAAAAGGAAATATCTTCCGTTCAAAACCGTAAAGAAGCTTTCTGAGAACCTGCTCTGTGTTCTGATAATTCATCTCACAGAGTTACATCTTTCCCTTCAAGAAGCCTTTCGCTAAGGCTGTTCTTGTGGAATTGGCAAAGGGATATTTGGAAGCCCATAGAGGGCTACGGTGAAAAGGAAATATCTTCCGTTCAAAACTGGAAAGAAGCTTTCTGAGAAACTGCTCTGTGTTCTGTTAATTCATCTACAAAGTTACATCTTTCCCTTCAAGGAGCCTTTCATGAAGGCTGTTCTTGTGGAATTAGCAAATCGATATTTGGAAGCCCATAGAGGCTATGGTGAAAAAATATCTTCCGTTCAAAACCGTAAAGAAGCTTTCTGAGAACCTGCTCTGTGTTCTGATAATTCATCTCACAGAGTTACATCTTTCCCTTCAAGAAGCCTTTCGCTAAGGCTGTTCTTGTGGAATTGGCAAAGGGATATTTCTAAGCCCATAGAGGGCTATGGTGAAAAAGGAAATATCTTCCGTTCAAAACTGGAAAGAAGCTTTCTGAGAAACTGCTCTGTGTTCTGATAATTCATCTCACAGAGTTACATCTTTCACTTCAAGAAGCCTTTCGCGAAGGCAGTTCTTGTGGAATTGGCAAAGGGATATTTGGAAGCCCATAGAGGGCTAAGGTGAAAAAGGAAATAACTTCCGTTCAAAACTGGAAAGAAGCTTTCTGAGAAACTGCTCTGTGTTCTGTTAATTCATCTCACAGAGTTACCGCTTTCCATTCAAGAAGCCTTTCTCTAAGACAGTTCTTTTGGAATTGGCAAAGTGATATTTGGAAGCCCATAGAGGGCTATGGTGAAAAAGGAAATATCTTCCGTTCAAAACTGTAAAGAAGCTTTCTGAGAACCTGCTCTGTGTTCTGTGAATTCATCTCACAGAGTTACATCTTTCCCTTCAAGAAGCCTTTCGCTAAGGCTGTTCTTGTGGAATTGGCAAAGGGATATTTGGAAGCCCATAGAGGGCTATGGTGAAAAGGAAATATCTTCCGTTCAAAACTGGAAAGAAGCTTTCTGAGAAACTGCTCTGTGTTCTGTTAATTCATCTCACAGAGTTACATCTTTCCCTTCTAGAAGCCTTTCGCTAAGGCTGTTCTTGTGGAATTGGCAAAGGGATATTTGGAAGCCCATAGAGGGCTATGGTGAAAAAGGAAATATCTTCCGTTCAAAACTGTAAAGAAGCTTTCTGAGAACCTGCTCTGTGTTCTGTGAATTCATCTCACAGAGTTACATCTTTCCCTTCAAGAAGCCTTTCGCTAAGGCTGTTCTTGTGGAATTGGCAAAGGGATATTTGGAAGCCCATAGAGGGCTATGGTGAAAAAGGAAATATCTTCCGTTCAAAACTAGAAAGAAGCTTTCTGAGAAACTGCTCTGTGTTCTGTTAATTCATCTCACAGAGTTACATCTTTCCCTTCTAGAAGCCTTTCGCTAAGGCTGTTCTTGTGGAATTGGCAAAGGGATATTTGGAAGCCCATAGAGGGCTATGGTGAAAAAGGAAATATCTTCCGTTCAAAACTGGAAGGAAGCTTTCTGAGAAACTGTTCTGTGTTCTGTGAATTCATCTACAGAGTTACATCTTTCCCTTTAAGAAGCCTTTCGCTATGGCAGTTCTTGTGGAATTGGTAAAGGGATATTTGGAAGCCCATATAGGGCTACGGAGAAAAAGGAAATATCTTCCGTTCAAAACTGGAAAGTAGCTTTCCGAGAAACTCTTCTGTGTTCTGTTAATTCATCTCACAGATTTACATCTTTCCCTTCAAGAAGCCTTTCGCTGAGGCTGTTCTTGTGGAATTGGCAAAGGGATATTTGGAAGCCCATAGAGGGCTATGGTGAAAAAGGAAATATCTTCCGTTCAAAACTGGAAAGAAGCTTTTTGAGAAACTGCTCTGTTTTCTTTTAATTCATCTCACAGGGTTACATCTTTCCCTTGAAGAAGCCTTTCGCTAAGGCTGTTGTTGTGGAATTGGCAAAGTGATATTTGGAAGCCCATAGAGGGCTATGGTGAAAAAGGAAATATCTTCCGTTCAAAACTGGAAAGAAGCTTTCTGAGAAACTGCTCTGTGTTCTGTTAATTCATCTACAAAGTTACATCTTTCCCTTCAAGGAGCCTTTCGCTAAGGCTGTTCTTGTGGAATTGGTAAATCGATATTTGGAAGCCCATAGAGGGCTATGGTGAAAAAGGAAATATCTTCCGTTCAAAACTGGAAAGAAGCTTTCTGAGAACCTGCTCTCTGTTCTGTGAATTCATCTCACAGAGTTACATCTTTCCATTCAAGAAGCCTTTCGCTAAGGCTGTTCTTGTGGAATTGGCAAAGGGATATTTGGAAGCCCATAGAGGGCTATGGTGAAAAAGGAAATATCTTCCGTTCAAAACTGGAAAGAAGCTTTCTGAGAAACTACTCTGTGTTCTGATAATTCATCTCACAGAGTTACATCTTTCCAACTGGAAAGAAGCTTTCTGAGAACCTGCTCTGTGTTCTGTGAATTCATCTCACAGAGTTACATCTTTCCCTTCAAGAAGGCTTTCGCTAAGGCTGTTCTTGTGGAATTGGCAAAGGGATATTTGGAAGCCCATAGAGGGCTATGGTTAAAAAGGAAATATCTTCAGTTCAAAACTGTAAAGAAGCTTTCTGAGAACCTACTCTGTGTTCTGTGAATTCATCTCACAGAGTTACATCTTTCCATTCAAGAAGCCTTTCTCTAAGGCAGTTCTTGTGGAATTGGCAAAGGGATATTTGGAAGCCCATAGAGGGCTAAGGTGAAAAAGGAAATAACTTTCGTTCAAAACTGGAAAGAAGCTTTCTGAGAAACTGCTCTGTGTCCTGTTAATTCATCTCACAGAGTTACCGCTTTCCCTTCAAGAAGCCTTTCTCTAAGACAGTTCTTTTGGAATTGGCAATGTGATATTTGGAAGCCCATAGAGGGCTATGGTTAAAAAGGAAATATCTTCCGTTCAAAACTGTAAAGAAGCTTTCTGAGAACCTGCTCTGTGTTCTGTGAATTCATCTCACAGAGTTACATCTTTCCATTCAAGAAGCCTTTCTAAGGCAGTTCTTGTGGAATTGGCAAAGGATATTTGGAAGCCCATAGAGGGCTAAGGTGAAAAAGGAAATAACTTTCGTTCAAAACTGGAAAGAAGCTTTCTGAGAAACTGCTCTGTGTCCTGTTAATTCATCTCACAGAGTTACCGCTTTCCCTTCAAGAAGCCTTTCTCTAAGACAGTTCTTTTGGAATTGGCAATGTGATATTTGGAAGCCCATAGAGGGCTATGGTTAAAAAGGAAATATCTTCCGTTCAAAACTGTAAAGAAGCTTTCTGAGAACCTGCTCTGTGTTCTGTGAATTCATCTCACAGAGTTACATCTTTCCCTTCAAGAAGGCTTTCGCTAAGGCTGTTCTTGTGGAATTGGCAAAGGGATATTTGGAAGCCCATAGAGGGCTATGGTGAAAAAGGAAATATCTTCCGTTCAAAACTAGAAAGAAGCTTTCTGAGAAACTGCTCTGTTTTCTGTTAATTCATCTCACAGAGTTACATCTTTCCCTTCTAGAAGCCTTCTGCTAAGGCTGTTCTTGTGTAATTGGCAAAGCGATATTTGGAAGCCCATAGAGGGCTATGGTGAAAAAGGAAATATCTTCCGTTCAAAACTGGAAAGAAGCTTTCTGAGAAACTGCTCTCTGTTCTGTGAATTCATCTCACAGAGTTACATATTTCCCTTCAAGAAGCCTTTCGCTAAGGCAGTTCTTGTGGAATTGGTAAAGGGATATTTGGAAGCACATAGAGGGCTACGGTGAAAAAGGAAATATCTTCCGTTCAAAAGTGGAAAGTAGCTTTCTGAGAAACTGCTCTGTGTTCTGTTAATTCATCTCACAGATTTACATCTTTCCTTCAAGAAGCCTTCTGCTAAGGCTGTTCTTGTGTAATTGGCAAAGCGATATTTGGAAGCCCATAGAGGCTATGGTGAAAAGGAAATATCTTCCGTTCAAAACTGGAAAGAAGCTTTCTGAGAAACTGCTCTCTGTTCTGTGAATTCATCTCACAGAGTTACATATTTCCCTTCAAGAAGCCTTTCGCTAAGGCAGTTCTTGTGGAATTGGTAAAGGGATATTTGGAAGCACATAGAGGGCTACGGTGAAAAAGGAAATATCTTCCGTTCAAAAGTGGAAAGTAGCTTTCTGAGAAACTGCTCTGTGTTCTGTTAATTCATCTCACAGATTTACATCTTTCCCTTCAAGAAGCCTTTCGCTAAGGCTGTTCTTGTGGAATTGGCAAAGGGATATTTGGAAGCCCATAGAGGGCTATGGTGAAAAAGGAAATATCTTCCGTTAAAAACTGGAAAGAAGCATTCTGATAAACTGCTCTGTGTTCTGATAATTCATCTCACAGAGTTACATCTTTCCCTTCAAGAAGCCTTTCGCTAAGGCAGTTCTTGTGGAATTGGCAAAGGGATATTTGGAAGCCCATAGAGGGCTATGGTGAAAAAGGAAATAACTTCCGTTCAAAACTGGAAAGAAGCTTTCTGAGAAACTGCTCTGTGTTCTGCTAATTCATTTCACAGAGTTACCGCTTTCCCTTCAAGAAGCCTTTCTCTAAGACAGTTCTTTTGGAATTGGCAAAGTGATATTTGGAAGCCCATAGAGGGCTATGGTGAAAAAGGAAATATCTTCCGTTCAAAACTGTAAAGAAGCTTTCTGAGTACCTGCTCTGTGTTCTGTGAATTCATCTCACAGAGTTACATGTTTCCCTTCAAGAAGCCTTTCGCTAAGGCTGTTCTTGTGGAATTGGCAAAGGGATATTTCGAAGCCCATAGAGGGCTATAGTGAAAAAGGAATATCTTCCGTTCAAAACTGGAAAGAAGATTTCTGAGAAACTGCTCTGTGTTCTGTTAATTCATCTCACAGAGTTACAGCTTTCCCTTCAAGAAGACTTTCTCTAAGAGAGTTCTTTTGGAATTGGAAAAGGGATATTTGGAAGCACATAGAGGGTTATGGTGAAAAAGGAAATATCTTCCGATCAAAACTGGAAAGAAGCATTCTGAGAAACTGCTCTGTGTTCTGTTAATTCATCTCACAGAGTTACATCTTTCCCTTCCAAAAGCCTTTCGCTAAGGCTGTTGTTGTGGAATTGGCAAAGTGATATTTGGAAGCCCATAGAGGGCTATGGTGAAACAGGAAATATCTTCCGTTCAAAACTGGAAAGCAGCTTTCTGAGAAACTGCTCTGTGTTCTGTTATTTCATCTCACAAAGTTACATCTTTCCCTTCAAGAAGCCTTTTGCTAAGGCTGTTCTTGTGGAATAGGGAAAGGGATATTTGGAAGCCCATAGAGGGCTATGGTGAAAAAGGAAATATCTTCCGTTCAAAACTGGAAAGAAGCTTACTGAGAACCTGCTCTCTGTTCTGTGAATTCATCTCACAGAGTTACATCTTTCCCTTCAAGAAGCCTTTCGCTAAGACTATTCTTTTGGAATTGGCAAAGGGATATTCGGAAGCCCATAGAGGGCTATGTTGAAAAAGGAAATAACTTTTGTTCAAAACTGGAAAGAAGCTTTCTGAGAAACTGCTCTGTGATCTGTTAATTCAACTAATATAGTTACATCTCTCCCTTCAAGTAGCCTTTCGCTAAGGCTGTTCTTGTGGAATGGGCAAAGTGATATTTGGAAGCCCGTAGAGGGCTATGTTGAAAAAGGAAATAACTTTTGTTCAAAACTGGAAAGAAGCTTTCTGAGAAACTGCTCTGTGATCTGTTAATTCAACTAATATAGTTACATCTCTCCCTTCAAGTAGCCTTTCGCTAAGGCTGTTCTTGTGGAATGGGCAAAGTGATATTTGGAAGCCCGTAGAGGGCTATGGTGAAAAAGGAAATATTTTCCGTTCAAAACTGGAAAGAAGCTTTCTGAGAAACTGCTCTGTGTTCTGTTAATTCATCTCGCAGAGTTACATCTTTCCCTTCAAGAAGCCTTTCGCTAAGGCTGTTCTTGTGGAATTGGCAAAGGGATATTTGGAATCCCATAGAGGGCTATGGTGAAAAAGGAAATATCTTCCGTTCAAAAGTGGAAGAAAGCTTTCTGAGAAACTGCGCTGTGTTCTGTTAATTCATCTCACAGAGTTACATCTTTCCCTTCAAGAAGCCTTTCTCTAAGGCTGTTCTTGTGGAATTGGCAAAGGGATATTTGGAAGCCCATAGAGGGCTATGGTGAAAAAGGAAATATCTTCCGTTCAAAACTAGAAAGAAGCTTTCTGAGAAACTGCTTTGTGTTCTGTTAATACATCTCACAGATTTACAGCTTTCCCTTCAAGAAGCCTTTCGCTAAGGCTGTTCTTGTGGAATTTAGAAAGTAATATTTGGGAGCCCATAGAGGGCTATGGTGAAAAAGGAAATGTCTTCCGTTAAAAACTGGAAAGAAGCTTTCTGAGAAACTGCTTTGTGTTCTGTTAATACATCTCAGAGAGTTACATCTTTCCCTTCAAGAAGCCTTTCCCTACGGCTGTTCTTGTGGAATTGGAAAAGTGATATTTGGAAGCCCATAGAGGGCTATGGTGAAAAAGGAAATATCTTCCGTTAAAAACTGCAAAAAAGCTTTCTGAGAAACTGCTTTGTGTTCTGTTAATACATCTCACAGAGTTACATCTTTCCCTTCAAGAAGCCTTCGCTAAGGCTGTTCTTGTGGAATTGGCAAAGGATATTTGGAAGCCCATAGAGGCTATGGTGAAAAGGAAATATCTTCCTTTAAAACTGGAAAGAAGCCTTCTGAGAAACTGCTTTGTGTTCTGTTAATACATCTCACAGAGTTACATCTTTCCTTCAAGAAACCTTTCGCTAACGTTGTTCTTGTGGAATTGGCAAAGGATATTTGGAAGCCCATAGAGGCTATGGTGAAAAGGAAATGTCTTCCGTTAAAAACTGGAAAGAAGCTTTCTGAGAAACTGCTTTGTGTTCTGTTAATACATCTCAGAGAGTTACATCTTTCCTTCAAGAAGCCTTTCCCTACGGCTGTTCTTGTGGAATTGGAAAAGTGATATTTGGAAGCCCATAGAGGGCTATGGTGAAAAAGGAAATATCTTCCGTTAAAAACTGGAAAAAAGCTTTCTGAGAAACTGCTTTGTGTTCTGTTAATACATCTCACAGAGTTACATCTTTCCCTTCTAGAAGCCTTTCGCTAAGGCTGTTCTTGTGGAATTGGCAAAGTGATATTTGGAAGCCCCTAGAGGGCTATGGTGAAAAAGGAAATATCTTCCTTTTAAAACTGGAAAGAAGCCTTCTGAGAAACTGCTTTGTGTTCTGTTAATACATCTCACAGAGTTACATCTTTCCCTTCAAGAAACCTTTCGCTAACGTTGTTCTTGTGGAATTTAGAAAGTGATATTTGGAAACCCATAGAGGGCCACGGTGAAAAAGGAAATACCTTCCTTTAAAACCTGGAAAGAAACTTTCTGAGAAACTGCTTAGTGTTCTGTTAATACATCTCAGAGAGTTACAGCTTTCCCTTCAAGAAGCCTTTCGCTAAGGCTGTTCTTGTGGAATTGGCAAAGGGATATTTGGAAGCCCATAGAGGGCTATGGTGAAAAAGGAAATATCTTCCGTTAAAAACTGGACAGAAGCCTTCTGAGAAACTGTTTTGTGTTCTGTTAATTCATCTCACAGAGTTACAGCTTTCCCTTCAATAAGCCTTTCGCTAAGGCTGTTCTTGTGGAATTTAGAAAGTGATATTTGGAAACCCATAGAGGGCCATGGTGAAAAAGGAAATACCTTCCTTTAAAACCTGGAAAGAAACTTTCTGAGAAACTGCTTAGTGTTCTGTTAATACATCTCAGAGAGTTACAGCTTTCCCTTCAAGAAGCCTTTCGCTAAGGCTGTTCTTGTGGAATTGGCAAAGGGATATTTGGAAGCCCATAGAGGGCTACGGTGAAAAAGGAAATATCTTCCGTTAAAAACTGGACAGAAGCCTTCTGAGAAACTGTTTTGTGTTCTGTTAATTCATCTCACAGAGTTACAGCTTTCCCTTCAATAAGCCTTTCGCTAAGGCTGTTCTTGTGGAATTTAGAAAGTGATATTTGGAAACCCATAGAGGGCCATGGTGAAAAAGGTAATACCTTCCTTTAAAACCTGGAAAGAAACTTTCTGAGAAACTGCTTAGTGTTCTGTTAATACATCTCACAGAGTTACAGCTTTCCCTTCAAGTCGCCTTTCTCTAAGGCTGTTCTTGTGGAATTTAGAAAGTGATATTTGGAAGCCCATAGAGGGCTATGGTGAAAAAGGAAATATCTTCCGTTAAATACTGGAAAGAAGCCTTCTGAGAAACCGCTTTGTTTTCTGTTAATTCATCTCAAAGAGTTACAGCTTTCCCTTCAAGAGCCTTTCGATAAGGCTGTTTTTGTGGAATTTAGAAAGTGATATTTGGAAACCCATAGAGGGCCACGGTGAAAAAGGAAATACCTTCCTTTAAAACCTGGAAAGAAACTTTCTGAGAAACTGCTTAGTGTTCTGTTAATACATCTCAGAGAGTTACAGCTTTCCCTTCAAGAAGCCTTTCGCTAAGGCTGTTCTTGTGGAATTGGCAAAGGGATATTTGGAAGCCCATAGAGGGCTACGGTGAAAAAGGAAATATCTTCCGTTAAAAACTGGAAAGAAGTTTTCGGAGAAACTGCTTAGTGTTCTGTTAATACATCTCACAGAGTTACAGCTTTCCCTTCAAGAAGCCTTTCGCTAAGGCAGTTCTTGTGGAATTTAGAAAGTGATATTTGGAAGCCCATAGAGGGCTATGGTGAAAAAGGAAATATCTTCCTTTAAAAACTGGAAGGAAGCTTTCTGAGAAACTGCTTCGTGTTCTGTTAATATATCTCACAGATTTACAGCTTTCTCTTCAAGGAGCCTTTCGCTAAGGCTGTTCTTGTGGAACTGGCAAAGTGATATTTGGAAGGCCATAGAGGGCTATGGTGAAAAAGGAAATATCTTCCGTTAAAAACTGGAAAGAAGCATTCTGAGAAACTGCTTTGTGTTCTGTTAATACATCTAACAGAGTTACATCTTTCCCCTCAAGAAGGCTTTCGCTAAGGCTGTTCTTGTTTAATTGGCAAAGTGATATATGGAAGCCCTTAGAGGGCTATGGTGTAAAAGGAAATATCTTCCGTTAAAAACCGGAAAGAAGCTTTCTGATAAACTGCTTTGTGTTCTGTTAATACATCTCACAGATTTACAGCTTTCCCTTCAAGAAGCCTTTCGCTAAGGCTGTTCTTGTGGAATTTAGAAAGTAATATTTGGAAGCCCATAGAGGGCTATGGTGAAAAAGGAAATATCTTCCGTTAAAAACTGGAAAGAAGCTTTCTGAGAAACTGCTTTGTGTTCTGTTAATACATCTCACAGAGTTACATCTTTCCCTTCAAGAAGCCTTTCGCTAAGGCTGTTCTTGTGGAATTGGAAAAGTGATATTTGGAAGCCCATAGAGGGCTATGGTGAAAAAGGAAATATCTTCCGTTAAAAACTGGAAAGAAGCTTTCTGAGAAACTGCTTTGTGTTCTGTTAATACATCTCACAGAGTTACATCTTTCCCTTCTAGGAGCCTGTCGCTAAGGCTGTTCTTGTCGAATTTAGAAAGTGATATTTGGAAGCCCATAGAATGCTACGTTGAAAAAGGAAATATCTTCTGTTAAAAACTGGAAAGAAGCTGTCTGAGAAACTGCTTTGTGTTCTGTTAATACATCTCACAGAGTTACATCTTTCTATTCTAGAGGCCTTTCGCTAAGGCTGTTCTTGTGGAATTGGCAAAGTGATATTTGGAAGCCCATAGTGGGCTATGGTTAAAAAGGAAATATCTTCCGTTGAAAACTGGAAAGAAGCCTTCTGAGAAACTGCTTTGTATTCTGTTAATTCATCTCACAGAGTTACAGCTTTCCCTTCAAGCAGACTTTCGCTAAGGCTGTTCTTGTGTGATTTAGAAAGTGATATTTGGAAGTCCATAGAGGGCTATGGTGAAAAACGAAATATCTTCCTTTAAAAACTGGAAAGAAATTTTCTGAGAAACTGCTTAGTGTTCTGTTAATACATCTCACAGAGTTTCAGCTTTCCCTTCAAGAAGCTTTTCGCTAAGGCAGTTCTTGTGGAATTTAGAAAGTAATATTTGGAAGCCCATAGAGGGCCATGGTGAAACAGGAAATATCTTCCGTTAAAAACTGGAAAGAAGTTTTCTGAGAAACTGCTTTGTGTTCTGTTATTTCATCTCACAGAGTTACAGCTTTCCCTTCAAGAAGCCTTTCACTAAGACTGATCTTGTGGAATTTATAAAGTGATATTTGGAAGCCCATAGATGGCTATGGTGAAAAAGGAAATATCTTCCTTTAAAAACTGTAAGGAAGCTTTCTGAGAAACTGCCTAGTGTTCTATTAATACATCTCACGGATTTACAGCTATCTCTTCAAGAAGCCTTTCGCTAAGGCTGTTCTTGTGGAACTGGCAAAGTGATATTTGGAAGCCCATAGAGGGCTATGGTGAAAAAGGAAATATCTTCCGTTAAAAACTGGAAAGAAGCTTTCTGAGAAACTGCTTTGTGTTCTGTTAATACATCTCACAGAGTTACATCTTTCCCTTCTAGAAGCCATTCGCTAAGGCTGTTCTTGTGCAATGGGCAAAGTGATATTTGGAAGCCCGTAGAGGGCTATGGTGAAAAAGGAATTATCTTCCGTAAAAAACTGGAAAGAAGCTTTCTGAGAAACTGCTTAGTTTTCTGTTAATTCATCTCACAGACTTACAGCTTTTCCTTCAAGTCGCCTTTCTCTAAGGCTGTTCTTGTGGAATTTAGAAAGTGATATTTGGAAGACCATAGAGAGCTATGGTGAAAAAGGAAATATCTTCCATTAAAAACTGGAAATAAGCCTTCTGAGAAACTGCTTTCTGTTAATTCATCTCACAGACTTACAGCTTTCCCTTCAATAAGCCTTTCGCTAAGGCTGTTCTTGTGGAATTTAGAAAGTGATATTTGGAAGCCCATAGAGGGCTATGGTGAAAAATGAAATATCTTCCTTTAAAAACTGGAAGGAAGTTTTCTGAGAAACTGCTTAGTGTTCTGTTAATACATCTCACAGAGTTACAGCTTTCACTTAAAGAAGCCTTTCGCTAAGGCAGTTCTTGTGGAATTTAGAAAGTGATATTTGGAAGCCCATAGAGGGCTATGGTGAAAAAGGAAATATCTTCCTTTAAAAACTGGAAGGAAGCTTTCTGAGAAACTGCTTTCTGTTAATTCATCTCACAGACTTACAGCTTTCCTTCAAGAAGCCTTTCGCTAAGGCTGTTCTTGTGGAATTTAGAAAGTGATATTTGGAAGGCCATAGAGGGCTATGGTGAAAAAGGAAATATCTTCCATTAAAAACTGGAAATAAGCCTTCTGAGAAACTGCTTTCTGTTAATTCATCTCACAGACTTACAGCTTTCCCTTCAATAAGCCTTTCGCTAAGGCTGTTCTTGTGGAATTTAGAAAGTGATATTTGGAAGCCCATAGAGGGCTATGGTGAAAAATGAAATATCTTCCTTTAAAAACTGGAAGGAAGTTTTCTGAGAAACTGCTTAGTGTTCTGTTAATACATCTCACAGAGTTACAGCTTTCCCTTCAAGAAGCCTTTCGCTAAGGCAGTTCTTGTGGAATTTAGAAAGTGATATTTGGAAGCCCATAGAGGGCTATGGTGAAAAAGGAAATATCTTCCTTTAAAAACTGGAAGGAAGCTTTCTGAGAAACTGCTTAGTGTTCTGTTAATACATCTCACAGATTTACAGCTTTCTCTTCAAGGAGCCTTTCGCTAAGGCTGTTCTTGTGGAACTGGCAAAGTGATATTTGGAAGGACATAGAGGGCTATGGTGAAAAAGGAAATATCTTCCGTTAAAAACTGGAAAGAAGCTTTCTGAGAAACTGCTTTGTGTTCTGTTAATACATCTCACAGAGTTACATCTTTCCCCTCAAGAAGCCTTTCGCTAAGGCTGTTCTTGTTTAATTGGCAAAGTGATATTTGGAAGCCCTTAGAGGGCTATGGTGAAAAAGAAAATATCTTCCGTTAAAAACCGGAAAGAAGCTTTCTGATAAACTGCTTTGTGTTCTGTTAATACATCTCACAGAGATACATCTTTCCCTTCTAGGAGCCTGTCGCTATGTTTGTTCTTGTGGAATTTAGAAAGTGATATTTGGAAGCCCATAGAATGCTATGTTGAAAAAGGAAATATCTTCCGTTAAAAACTGGAAAGAAGCTTTCTGAGAAACTGCTTTGTGTTCTGTTAATACATGTCACAGAGTTGTATCTTTGTATTCTAGAGGCCTTTCGCTAAGGCTGTTCTTGTGGAATTGGCTAAGTGATATTTGGAAGCCCATAGTGGGCTATGGTGAAAAAGGAAATATCTTCCGTTAAAAACTGGAAAGAAGCCTTCTGAGAAACTGCTTTGTTTTCTGTTAATTCATCTCAGAGAGTTACAGCTTTCCCTTGAAGCAGCCTTTCGCTAAGGCTGTTCTTGTGTTATTTAGAAAGTGATATTTGGAAGTCCATAGAGGGCTATGGTGAAAAACGAAATATCTTCTTTAAAAACTGGAAAGAAGTTTTCTGAGAAACTGCTTAGTGTTCTGTTAATACATCTCACAGAGTTTCAGCTTTCCCTTCAAGAAGCTTTTCGCTAAGGCAGTTCTTGTGGAATTTAGAAAGTAATATTTGGAAGCCCATAGAGGGCCATGGTGAAACAGGAAATATCTTCCGTTAAAAACTGGAAATAAGCCTTCTGAGAAACTGCTTTCTTTTCTGTTAATTCATCTCACAGACTTTCAGCTTTCCCTTCAAGAAGCCTTTCGCTAAGGCTGTTCTTGTGGAATTTAGAAAGTGATATTTGGAAGCCCATAAAGGGCTACGGTGAAAAATGAAATATCTTCCTTTAAAAACTGGAAGGAAGTTTTCTGAGAAACTGCTTAGTGTTCTGTTAATACATCTCACAGAGTTACAGCTTTCACTTAAAGAAGCCTTTCGCTAAGGCAGTTCTTGTAGAATTTAGAAAGTGATATTTGGAAGCCCATAGAGGGCTATGGTGAAAAAGGAAATATCTTCCTTTAAAACTGGAAGGAAGCTTTCTGAGAAACTACTTAGTGTTTTGTTAATACATCTCACAGATTTACAGCTTTCTCTTCAAGGAGCCTTTCGCTAAGGCTGTTCTTGTGGAACTGGCAAAGTGATATTTGGAAGGACATAGAGGGCTATGGTGAAAAAGAAAATATCTTCCGTTAAAAACCGGAAAGAAGCTTTCTGATAAACTGCTTTGTGTTCTTTTAATACATCTCACAGAGTTACATCTTTCCCTTCTAGGAGCCTGTCGCTAAGGTTGTTCTTGTGGAATTTAGAAAGTGATATTTGGAAGCCCATAGAGGGCTATGGTGAAAAAGGAAATATCTTCCGTTAAAAACTGGAAAGAAGCTTTCTGAGAAACTGCTTTGTGTTCTGTTAATACATCTCACAGAGTTACATCTTTGCCTTCAAGAAGCCTTTCACTAAGTCTGTTCTTTTGGAATTGGCAACGTAATATTTGGAAGCCCATAGAGGGCTATGGTGAAAAAGGAAATATCTTCCGTTAAAAACTGGAAAGAACCTTTCTGAAAAACTGCTTTGTGTTCTGTTAATACATCTCACAGAGTTACATGTTTCCCTTCAAGAAGCCTTTCGCTAAGGCTGTTCTTGTGTAATTGGCAAAGTGATATTTGGAAGCCCATAGAGGGCTATGGTGAAAAAGGATATATCTTCCGTTAAAAACTGGAAAGAACCTTTCTGAGAAACTGCTTTGTGTTCTGTTAATACATCTCACAGAGTTACATCTTTCCTTCAAGAAGCCTTGCGCTAAGGCTGTTCTTGTAGAATTTAGAAAGTGATATTAGGAAGCCCGTAGAGGGCTATAGTGAAAAAGGAAATATTTTCCGTTAAAAACTGGAAAGAAGCTTTCTGAGAAACTGCTTTGTGTTCTGTTAATACATCTCACAGTGTTACATCTTTCCCTTCTAGAAGCCATTCGCTAAGACTGTTCTTGTGGAATTGGCAAAGTGATATTTGGAACCCCATAGAGGGCTATGGTGAAAAAGGAAATATCTTCCGTTAAAAACTGGAAAGAAGCTTTCTGAGAAACTGCTTTGTGTTCCGTTAATACATCTCACACAGTTACATGTTTCCCTTCAAGAAGCCTTTCGCTAAGGCTGTTCTTCTGGAATTGGCAAAGTGATATTTGGAAGCCCATAGAGGGCTATGGTGAAAAAGGAAATATCTACCGTTAAAAACTGGAAAGAAGCTTTCTGAGAAACTGCTTTGTGTTCTGTTAATTCAGCTCACAGAGTTACATCTTTCCCTTCAAGAAGTCTTTCGTTAAGGCTGTTCTTGTGGAATTTACAAAGTGATATTTGGAAGCCCCTAGACTGCTATGGTGAAGAAGGAAATATCTTCCGTTAAAAACTGGAAAGAAGCTTTCTGAGAAACTGCTTTGTGTTCTGTTAATACATTTCACAGAGTAACATCTTTCCCTTCAAGAAGCCTTTCGTAAGGCTGTTCTTGTGGAATTGGCAAAGTGATATTTGGAAGCCCCTAAAGGGCTATGGTGAAAAAGGAAATATCTTCCTTTAAAAACTGGAAAGAACCTCTCTGAGAAACTGCTTTCTGTTCTGTTAATACATCTCACAGAGTTACATCTTTCCCTTCAAGAAGCCTTTCGCTAAGGCTGTTCTTGTGGAATTGGAAAAGTGATATTTGGAAGCCCATAGAGGGCTATGGTGAAAAAGGAACTATCTTCCGTTAAAAACTGGAAAGAACCTTTCTGAGAAACTGCTTTGTGTTCTGTTAATCCATCTCAAAGAGTTACATCTTTCCCTTCAAGAAGCCTTTCGCTAACGCTGTTCTTGTGGAATTGGAAAAGTGATATTTGGAAGCCCATAGAGGGCTATGGTGAAAAAGAAAATATTTTCCTTTAAAAACGGGAAAGAAGCTTTCTGAGAAACTGCTTAGTGTTTTGTTAATACATCTCGCAGAGTTTCAGCTTTCCCTTCAAGAAGCCTTTCGCTAAGTTTGTTCTTGTGGAATTGGCAAAGTGATATTTGGAAGCCCTTAGAGGGCTATGGTGAAAAAGGAAATATCTTCCGTTAAAAACTGGAAAGAAGCTTTCTGAGAAGCTGCTTTGTGTTCTGTTAATAAATCTCACAGAGTTACATCTTTCCTTCAAGAACCCTTTCGCTGAGGCTGTTCTTGTTTATTTGGCAAAGTGATATTTGGAAGCCCATAGAGGCTATGGTGAAAAAGGAAATATCTTCCGTTAAAAACTGGAAAGAAGCCTTCTGAGAAACTGTTTTGTGTTCTGTTAATTCATCTCACAGAGTTACAGCTTTCCCTTCAATAAGCCTTTCGCTAAGGTTGTTATTGTGGAATTTAGAAAGTGATATTTGGAAACGCATAGAGGGCCATGGTGAAAAAGGAAATATCTTCCTTTAAAACCTGGAAAGAAGCTTTCTGAGAAACTGCTTAGTGTTCTGTTAATACATCTCACAGAGTTACATCTTTCCCTTCAAGAAGCCTTTGGCTAAGGCTGTTCTTGTGGAATTGGCAAAGTGATATTTGGAAGCCCATAGAGGACTATGGTGAAAAAGGAAATATCTACCTTTAAAAACTGGAAAGAAGCTTTCTGAGAACATGCTTTGTTTCTGTTAATACATCTCACAGAGTTACATGTTTCCCTTCAAGAAGCCTTTCGCTAAGGCTGTTCTTTTAGAATTGGTAAAGTGATATTGGGAAGCCTATAGAGGGCTGTGGTGAAAAAGGAAATATCTTCCCTTAAAAACTGGAAAGAAGCCCTCTGAGAAACTGCTTTGTGTTCTGTTAATACATCTCACAGAGTTACATCTTTCCCTTCAAGAAGCATTTTGCTAAGGCTGTTCTTGTGGAATTGGCAAAGTTATATTTGGAAGCTCATAGAGGGCTCCGGTGAAAAAGGAAATATCTTCCGTTAAAAACTGAAATGAAGCTTTCTGAGAAAGTGCTTTGTGTTCTGTTAATACATCTCACAGAGTTACATCTTTCACTTTAAGAGGCCTTGCGCTAAGGCTGTTCTTGTGGAATTGGCAAAGTGATATTTGGAAGCCCATAGAGGGCTATGGTGAAAAAGGAATTATCTTCCGTTAAAAACTGGAAAGAAGCCTTCTGAGAAACTGGTTTGTTTTCTGTTAATTCATCTCACAGAATTAAAGCTTTCCCTTCAAGAACCCTTTCGCTGAGGCTGTTCTAGTGGAATTTAGAAAGTGATATTTGGAAGCCCATAGAGGGCTATGGTGAAAAAGGAAATATCTTCCGTTAAAAACTGGAAAGAAGCTTTCTGAGAAACTGCTTTGTGTTCTGTTAATACATCTCACAGTGTTACATCTTTCCCTTCAAGAACCCTTGCGCTAAGGCTACTATTGTGGAATTTAGAAAGTGATATTTGGAAGCCGATAGAGGGCTATGGTGAAAAAGGAAATATCTTCCATAAAAAACTGGAAAAAGCTTTCTGAGAAACTGTTTTGTGTTCTGTTAATTCATCTCACAGAGTTACAGCTTTCCTTCAAGAAGCCTTTCGCTAAGGCTGTTTTTGTGTAATTGGCAAAGTGATATTTGGAAGCCCATAGAGGGCTATGGTGAAAAAGGATATATCTTCCGTAAAAAAACTGGAAGAATCTTTCTGAGAAACTGCTTTGTGTTCTGTTAAAACATCTAACAGAGTTACATCTTTCCCTTCAAAAAGCCTTGCGCTAAGGCTGTTCTTGTAGAATTTAGAAAGTGATATTAGGAAGCCCATAGAGGCTATGGTGAAAAATATCTTCCGTTAAAAACTGGAAAGAAGCTTTCTGAGAAACTGCTTTGTGTTCTGTTAATACATCTCACAGTGTTACATCTTTCCCTTCTAGAAGCCATTCGCTAAGACTGTTCTTGTGGAATTGGCAAAGTGATATTTGGAACCCCATAGAGGGCTATGGTGAAAAAGGAAATATCTTCCGTTAAAAACTGGAAAGAAGCTTTCTGAGAAACTGCTTTGTGTTCCGTTAATACATCTCACACAGTTACATGTTTCCCTTCAAGAAGCCTTTCGCTAAGGCTGTTCTTCTGGAATTGGCAAAGTGATATTTGGAAGCCCATAGAGGGCTATGGTGAAAAAGGAAATATCTACCGTTAAAAACTGGAAAGAAGCTTTCTGAGAAACTGCTTTGTGTTCTGTTAATTCAGCTCACAGAGTTACATCTTTCCCTTCAAGAAGTCTTTCGTTAAGGCTGTTCTTGTGGAATTTACAAAGTGATATTTGGAAGCCCCTAGACTGCTATGGTGAAGAAGGAAATATCTTCCGTTAAAAACTGGAAAGAAGCTTTCTGAGAAACTGCTTTGTGTTCTGTTAATACATTTCACAGAGTAACATCTTTCCCTTCAAGAAGCCTTTCGTAAGGCTGTTCTTGTGGAATTGGCAAAGTGATATTTGGAAGCCCCTAAAGGGCTATGGTGAAAAAGGAAATATCTTCCATTTAAAACTGGAAAGAAGCTTTCTGAGAAACTGCTTTCTGTTCTGTTAATACATCTCACAGAGTTACATCTTTGCCTTCAAGAAGCCTTTCCCTAGGGCTGTTCTTGTGGAATTGGAAAAGTGATATTTGGAAGCCCTTAGAGGGCAATGGTGAAAAAGGAACTATCTTCCGTTAAAAACTGGAAAGAACCTTTCTGAGAAACTGCTTTGTGTTCTGTTAATCCATCTCAAAGAGTTACATCTTTCCCTTCAAGAAGCCTTTCGCTAACGCTGTTCTTGTGGAATTGGAAAAGTGATATTTGGAAGCCCATAGAGGGCTATGGTGAAAAAGAAAATATTTTCCTTTAAAAACGGGAAAGAAGCTTTCTGAGAAACTGCTTAGTGTTTTGTTAATACATCTCGCAGAGTTTCAGCTTTCCCTTCAAGAAGCCTTTCGCTAAGTTTGTTCTTGTGGAATTGGCAAAGTGATATTTGGAAGCCCTTAGAGGGCTATGGTGAAAAAGGAAATATCTTCCGTTAAAAACTGGAAAAAGCTTTCTGAGAAGCTGCTTTGTGTTCTGTTAATAAATCTCACAGAGTTACATCTTTCCCTTCAAGAAGCCTTTCGCTAAGGCTGTTCTTGTGGAATTGGCAAAGTGATATTTGGAAGCCCATAGAGGGCTATGTTGAAAAAGGAAATATCTTCCGCTAAAAACTGGAAAGAAGCCTTCTGAGAAACTGTTTTGTGTTCTGTTAATTCATCTCACAGAGTTACAGCTTTCCCTTCAATAAGCCTTTCGCTAAGGTTGTTATTGTGGAATTTAGAAAGTGATATTTGGAAACGCATAGAGGACTATGGTGAAAAATATCTTCCTTAAAACTGGAAAGAAGCTTTCTGAGAAACTGCTTAGTGTTCTGTTAATACATCTCACAGAGTTACATCTTTCCCTTCAAGAAGCCTTTGGCTAAGGCTGTTCTTGTGGAATTGGCAAAGTGATATTTGGAAGCCCATAGAGGACTATGGTGAAAAAGAAATATCTTCCTTAAAACTGGAAAGAAGCTTTCTGAGAACATGCTTTGTTTCTGTTAATACATCTCACAGAGTTACATGTTTCCCTTCAAGAAGCCTTTCGCTAAGGCTGTTCTTTTAGAATTGGTAAAGTGATATTGGGAAGCCTATAGAGGGCTGTGGTGAAAAAGGAAATATCTTCCCTTAAAAACTGGAAAGAAGCCCTCTGAGAAACTGCTTTGTGTTCTGTTAATACATCTCACAGAGTTACATCTTTCCCTTCAAGAAGCATTTTGCTAAGGCTGTTCTTGTGGAATTGGCAAAGTTATATTTGGAAGCTCATAGAGGGCTCCGGTGAAAAAGGAAATATCTTCCGTTAAAAACTGAAATGAAGCTTTCTGAGAAAGTGCTTTGTGTTCTGTTAATACATCTCACAGAGTTACATCTTTCACTTTAAGAGGCCTTGCGCTAAGGCTGTTCTTGTGGAATTGGCAAAGTGATATTTGGAAGCCCATAGAGGGCTATGGTGAAAAAGGAATTATCTTCCGTTAAAAACTGGAAAAAGCTTTCTGAGAAACTGCTTTGTGTTCTGTTAATTCATCTCACAGAATTAAAGCTTTCCCTTCAAGAACCCTTTCGCTGAGGCTGTTCTAGTGGAATTTAGAAAGTGATATTTGGAAGCCCATAGAGGGCTATGGTGAAAAAGGAAATACCTTCAGTTAAAAACTGGAAAGATGCTTTCTGAGAAACTGCTTTGTGTTCTGTTAATACATCTCACAGTGTTACATCTTTCCCTTCAAGAACCCTTGCGCTAAGGCTACTATTGTGGAATTTAGAAAGTGATATTTGGAAGCCGATAGAGGGCTATGGTGAAAAAGGAAATATCTTCCGTTAAAAACTGGACAGAAGCCTTCTGAGAAACTGTTTTGTGTTCTGTTAATTCATCTCACAGAGTTACAGTTTTCCCTTTCAGAAGCCTTTCGCTAAGGCTGTTTTTGTGTAATTGGCAAAGTGATATTTGGAAGCCCATAGAGGGCTATGGTGAAAAAGGATATATCTTCCGTAAAAAAACTGGAAGAATCTTTCTGAGAAACTGCTTTGTGTTCTGTTAAAACATCTAACAGAGTTACATCTTTCCCTTCAAAAAGCCTTGCGCTAAGGCTGTTCTTGTAGAATTTAGAAAGTGATATTAGGAAGCCCGTAGAGGGCTATAGTGAAAAAGGAAATATTTTCCGTTAAAAACTGGAAAGAAGCTTTCTGAGAAACTGCTTTGTGTTCTGTTAATACATCTCACAGTGTTACATCTTTCCCTTCTAGAAGCCTTTCGCTAAGACTGTTCTTGTGGAATTGGCAAAGTGATATTTGGAAGCCCATAGGGCTATGGTGAAAAAGGAAATATCTTCCGTTAAAAACTGGAAAGAAGCTTTCTGAGAAACTGCTTTGTGTTCCGTTAATACATCTCACACAGTTACATGTTTCCCTTCAAGAAGCCTTTCGCTAAGGCTGTTCTTCTGGAATTGGCAAAGTGATATTTGGAAGCCCATAGAGGGCTATGGTGAAAAAGGAAATATCTACCGTTAAAAACTGGAAAGAAGCTTTCTGAGAAACTGCTTTGTGTTCTGTTAATTCAGCTCACAGAGTTACATCTTTCCCTTCAAGAAGTCTTTCGTTAAGGCTGTTCTTGTGGAATTTACAAAGTGATATTTGGAAGCCCCTAGACTGCTATGGTGAAGAAGGAAATATCTTCCGTTAAAAACTGGAAAGAAGCTTTCTGAGAAACTGCTTTGTGTTCTGTTAATACATCTCACAGAGTTACATCTTTCCTTCAAGAAGCCTTCGCTAAGGCTGTTCTTGTGGAATTAGCAAAGTGATATTTGGAAGCCCTTAGAGGGCTATGGTGAAAAAGGAAATATCTTCCCTTAAAAACTGGAAAGAAGCTTTCTGAGAAACTGCTTTCTGTTCTGTTAATACATCTCACAGAGTTACATCTTTCCCTTCAAGAAGCCTTTCCCTAGGGCTGTTCTTGTGGAATTGGAAAAGTGATATTTGGAAGCCCTTAGAGGGCTATGGTGAAAAAGGAAATATCTTCCGTTAAAAACTGGAAAGAACCTTTCTGAGAAACTGCTTTGTGTTCTGTTAATCATCTCACAGAGTTACATCTTTCCTTCAAGCCTTTCGCTAAGGCTGTTCTTGTGGAATTGGAAAAGTGATATTTGGAAGCCCATAGAGGGCTATGGTGAAAAAGGAAATATCTTCCTTAAAAACTGGAAAGAAGCTTTCTGAGAAACTGCTTAGTGTTTTGTTAATACATCTCGCAGAGTTTCAGCTTTCCCTTCAAGAAGCCTTTCGCTAAGTTTGTTCTTGTGGAATTGGCAAAGTGATATTTGGAAGCCCTTAGAGGGCTATGGTGAAAAAGGAAATATCTTCCGTTAAAAACTGGAAAAAGCTTTCTGAGAAGCTGCTTTGTGTTCTGTTAATAAATCTCACAGAGTTACATCTTTCCCTTCAAGAAGCCTTTCGCTAAGGCTGTTCTTGTTTATTTGGCAAAGTGATATTTGGAAGCCCATAGAGGGCTATGGTGAAAAAGGAAATAT
Organism: Erythrocebus patas; assembly: GCA_023783455.1. Classification (NCBI taxonomy): domain Eukaryota; kingdom Metazoa; phylum Chordata; class Mammalia; order Primates; family Cercopithecidae; genus Erythrocebus; species Erythrocebus patas. The sequence continues at coordinate 264,315 of JAKFHT010004387.1, forward strand.
CTTCCGCTAAAAACTGGAAAGAAGCCTTCTGAGAAACTGTTTTGTGTTCTGTTAATTCATCTCACAGAGTTACAGCTTTCCCTTCAATAAGCCTTTCGCTAAGGTTGTTATTGTGGAATTTAGAAAGTGATATTTGGAAACCCATAGAGGGCCATGGTGAAAAAGGAAATATCTTCCTTTAAAACCTGGAAAGAAGCTTTCTGAGAAACTGCTTAGTGTTCTGTTAATACATCTCACAGAGTTACATCTTTCCCTTCAAGAAGCCTTTCGCTAAGGCTGTTCTTGTGGAATTGGCAAAGTGATATTTGGAAGCCCATAGAGGGCTATGGTGAAAAAGGAAATATCTACCTTTAAAAACTGGAAAGAAGCTTTCTGAGAACATGCTTTGTTTCTGTTAATACATCTCACAGAGTTACATCTTTCCCTTCAAGAAGCCTTTCGCTAAGGCTGTTCTTGTGGAATTGGTAAAGTGATATTTGGAAGCCCATAGAGGGCTATGGTGAAAAAGGAAATATCTTCCTTAAAAACTGGAAAGAAGCTTCTGAGAAACTGCTTTGTGTTCTGTTAATACATCTCACAGAGTTACATCTTTCCTTCAAGAAGCATTTTGCTAAGGCTGTTCTTGTGGAATTGGCAAAGTGATATTTGGAAGCCCATAGAGGGCTATGGTGAAAAAGGAAATATCTTCCGTTAAAAACTGGAAAGAAGCTTTCTGAGAAAGTGCTTTGTGTTCTGTTAATACATCTCACAGAGTTACATCTTTCACTTTAAGAGGCCTTGCGTTAAGGCTGTTCTTGTGGAATTGGCAAAGTGATATTTGGAAGCCCATAGAGGGCTATGGTGAAAAGGAAATATCTTCCGTTAAAAACTGGAAAGAAGCCTTCTGAGAAACTGGTTTGTTTTCTGTTAATTCATCTCACAGAGTTACAGCTTTCCTTCAAGAACCCTTTCGCTGAGGCTGTTCTAGTGGAATTTAGAAAGTGATATTTGGAAGCCCATAGAGGGCTATGGTGAAAAGGAAATATCTTCCGTTAAAAACTGGAAAGATGCTTTCTGAGAAACTGCTTTGTGTTCTGTTAATACATCTCACAGTGTTACATCTTTCCTTCAAGAACCCTTTCGCTGAGGCTGTTCTTGTGGAATTTAGAAAGTGATATTTGGAAGCCCATAGAGGGCTATGGTGAAAAAGGAAATATCTTCCATAAAAACTGGAAAGAAGCTTTCTGAGAAACTGCTTTGTGTTCTGTTAATACATCTCACAGAGTTACATCTTTCCTTCAAGAAGCCTTCGCTAAGGCTGTTCTTGTGGAATTTAGAAAGTGATATTAGGAAGCCCATAGAGGGCTATGGTGAAAAGGAAATATCTTCCGTTAAAAACTGGAAAGAAGCTTGAGAAACTGCTTTGTGTTCTGTTAATACATCTCACAGAGTTACATCTTTCCTTCAGAAGCCTTTCGCTAAGGCTGTTCTTGTGGAATTTAGAAAGTGATATTTGGAAGCCCATAGGGCTATGGTGAAAAGGAAATATCTTCCGTTAAAAACTGGAAAGAAGCTTTCTGAGAAACTGCTTAGTGTTCTGTTAATACATCTCACAGAGTTACATCTTTCCTTCAAGAAGCCTTTCACTAAGGCTGTTCTTGTGGAATTGGAAAAGTGATATTTGGAAGCCCATAGAGGGCTATGGTGAAAAGGAAATATCTTCCTTTAAAAACTGGAAAGAAGTTTTCTGAGAAACTGTTTTGTGTTCTGTTAATACATCTCACAGAGTTACAGCTTTCCTTCAAGAAGCCTTTCGCTAAGGCTGTTCTTGTGGAATTGACAAAGTGATATTTGGAAGCCCATAGAGGGCTATGGTGAAAAGGAAATATCTTCGTTAAAAACTGGAAAGAAGCTTTCTGAGAAACTGCTTTGTGTTCTGTTAATACATCTCACAGAGTTACATCTTTCCTTCAAGAAGCCTTTCGCTAAGGCTGTTCTTGTGGAATTCAGAAAGTGATATTTGGAGCCCATAGAGGGATATGGTGAAAAAGGAAATATCTTCCTTTAAAAACTGAAAAGAAGTTTTCTGAGAAACTGCTTTGTGTTCTGTTAATACATCTCACAGAGTTACATCTTTCTATTCTAGAGGCCTTTCGCTAAGGCTGTTCTTGTGGAATTAGCAAAGTGATATTTGGAAGCCCATAGAGGGCTATGGTGAACAAGGAAATATCTTCCGTTAAAACTGGAAAAAGCTTTCTGAGAAACTGCTTTGTGTTCTGTTAATACATCTCACAGAGTTACATCATTCCTTCAAGAAGCCTTTCTTTAAGGCTGTTCTTGTGGAATTGGCTAAGTGATATTTGGAAGCCCATAGTGGGCTATGGTGAAAAGGAAATATCTTCCGTTAAAACTGGAAAGAAGCTTCTGAGAAACTGGTTTGTTTTCTGTTAATTCATCTCACAGAGTTACAGCTTTCCTTCAAGCAGCCTTTCGCTAAGGCTGTTCTTGTGGAATTTAGAAAGTGATATTTGGAAGCCCATAGAGGGCTATGGTGAAAAGGAAATATCTTCTGTTAAAACTGGAAAGAAGTTTTCTGAGAAACTGCTTTGTGTTCTGTTAATACATCTCACAGAGTTACAGCTTTCCTTCAAGAAGCCTTTCGCTAAGGCAGTTCTTGTGGAATTTAGAAAGTGATATTTGGAAGCCCATAGAGGGCTATGGTGAAAAAGGAAATATCTTCCGTTAAAACTGGAAAGAAGTTTTCTGAGAAACTGCTTTGTGTTCTGTTATTTTATCTCACAGAGTTATAGCTTTCCTTCAAGAAGCCTTTCGCTAAGACTGATCTTGTGGAATTTATAAAGTGATATTTGGAAGCCCATAGAGGGCTATGGTGAAAAAGGAAATATCTTCCGTTAAAACTGGAAAGAAGCTTTCTGAGAAACTGCTTTGTGTTCTGTTAATACATCTCACAGATTTACAGCTTTCCTTCAAGAAGCCTTTCGCTAAGGCTGTTCTTGTGGAACTGGCAAAGTGATATTTGGAAGCCCATAGAGGGCTATGGTGACAAAGGAAATATCTTCCGTTAAAAACTGGAAAGAAGTTTTTTGAGAAACTGCTTTGTCTTATGTTAATTCATCTCACAGAGTTACAGCTTTCGCTTCAAGAAATCTTTCGCTAAGGCTGTTCTTGTGGAATTTAGAAAGTGATATTTGGATGCCCACAGAGGGCTATGGTGAAAAAGGAAATATCTTCCTTTAAAAACTGGAAAGAAGTATTCTGAGAAACTGCTTTGTGCTCTGTTAATACATCTCACAGAGTTACAGCTTTCCCTTCAAGAAGCCTTTCGCTAAGGCTGTTCTTGTGGAATTTAGAAAGTAATATTTGGAAGCCCATAGAGGGCTATGGTGAAAAAGGAAATATCTTCCGTTAAAAACTGGAGGGAAGCTTTCTGAGAAACTGCTTTGTGTTCTGTTAATATATCTCACAGAGTTACATCTTTCCCTTCAAGAAGCCTTTCGCTACGGCTGTTCTTGTGGAATGTAGAATGTGATATTTGGAAGCCCATAGAGGGCTATGGTGAAAAAGGAAATATCTTCCGTTAAAAACTGGAAAGAAGGTTTCTGAGAAACTGCTTTGTGTTCTGTTAATTCATCTCACAGAGTTACATCTTTCCCTTCAAGAAGCCTTTCGCTAAGGCTGTTCTTGTGGAATTGGAAAGTGATATTTGGAAGCCCATAGAGGGCTATGGTGAAAAAAATATCTTCCGTTAAAAACTGGAAAAAGCTTTCTGAGAAACTGCTTTGTGTTCTGTTAATACATCTCACAGAGTTACAGCTTTCCCTTCAAGAAGCCTTTCGCTAAGGCTGTTCTTGTGGAATTTAGAAAGTGATATTTGGAAGCCCATAGAGGGCTATGGTGAAAAAGGAAATATCTTCCTTTAAAAACTGGAAAGAAGCCTTCTGAGAAACTGCTTTGTGTTCTGTTAATACATCTCACAGAGTTACATCTTTCCCTTCAAGAAGCCTTTCGCTAAGGCTGTTCTTGTGGAATTTAGAAAGTGATATTTGGAAGCCCATAGAGGGCTATGTTGAAAAAGGAAATATCTTCCGTTAAAAACTGGAAAGAAGCTTTCTGAGAAACTGCTTTGTGTTCTGTTAATACATCTCACAGAGTTACATATTTCCCTTCTAGAAGCCTTTCGCTAAGGCTGTTCTTGTGGAATTGAAAGTGATATTTGGAAGCCCATAGAGGGCTATGGTGAAAAGGAAATATCTTCCGTTAAAAACTGGAAAGAAGCCTTCTGAGAAACTGTTTTGTGTTCTGTTAATTCATCTCACAGAGTTACAGCTTTCCCTTCAATAAGCCTTTCGCTAAGGTTGTTCTTGTGGAATGTAGAATGTGATATTTGGAAACCCATAGAGGGCTATGGTGAAAAGGAAATATCTTCCGTTAAAAACTGGAAAGAAGCTTTCTGAGAAACTGCTTGTGTTCTGTTGATACATCTCACAGAGTTACAGCTTTCCCTTCAAGAAGCCTTTTGCTAAGGCTGTTCTTGTGGAATTGGCAAAGTGATATTTGGAAGCCTATAGAGGGCTATGGTGAAAAAGGAAATATCTTCCGTTAAAAACTGGAAAGAAGCTGTCTGAGAAACTGCTTTGTGTTCTGTTAATACATCTCACAGAGTTACATCTTTCCCTTCTAGAAGCCTTTCGCTAAGGGTGTTCTTGTGGAATTGGCAAAGCGATATTTGGAAGCGCATAGAGGGCTATGGTGAAAAAGGAAATATCTTCCGTTAAAAACTGGTAAGAAGCTTTCTGAGAAACTGTTTTGTGTTCTGTTAATACATCTCACAGAGTTACATCTTTCCCTTCTAGGAGCCTGTCGCTAAGGCTGTTCTTGTGGAATTTAGAAAGTGATATTTGGAAGCCCATAGAACGCTATGTTGAAAAAGGAAATATCTTCCGTTAAAAACTGAAAAGAAGCTTTCTGAGAAACTGCTTTGGGTTCTGTTAATACATCTCACAGAGTTACATCTTTCTATTCTAGAGGCCTTTCGCTAAGGCTGTTCTTGTGGAATTGGCAAAGTGATATTTGGAAGCCCATAGAGGGCTATGGTGAACAAGGGATTATCTTCCGTTAAAAACTGGAAAGAAGCTTTCTGAGAAACTGCTTTGTGTTCTGTTAATACATCTCACAGAGTTACATCTTTCCCTTCAAGAAGCCTTTCGTTAAGGCTGTTCTTGTGGAATTGGCTAAGTGATATTTGGAAGCCCATAGTGGGCTATGGTGAAAAAGGAAATATCTTCCGTTAAAAACTGGAAAGAAGCCTTCTGAGAAACTGCTTTGTTTTCTGTTAATTCATCTCACAGAGTTACAGCTTTCCCTTCAAGCAGCCTTTCGCTAAGGCTGTTCTTGTGGAATTTAGAAAGTGATATTTGGAAGCCCATAGAGGGCTATGGTGAAAAACGAAATATCTTCCTATAAAAACTGGAAAGAAGTTTTCTGAGAAACTGCTTAGTGTTCTGTTAATACATCTCACAGAGTTACAGCTTTCCCTTCAAGAAGCTTTTCGCTAAGGCAGTTCTTGTGGAATTTAGAAAGTAATATTTGGAAGCCCATAGAGGGCTATGGTGAAACAGGAAATATCTTCCGTTAAAAACTGGAAAGAAGTTTTCTGAGAAACTGCTTTGTGTTCTGTTATTTTATCTCACAGAGTTACAGCTTTCCCTTCAAGAAGCCTTTCGCTAAGACTGATCTTGTGGAATTTATAAAGTGATATTAGGAAGCCCATAGAGGGCTATGGTGAAAAAGGAAATATCTTCCTTTAAAAACTGGAAAGAAGCTTTCTGAGAAAATGCTTAGTGTTCTATTAATACATCTCACAGATTTACAGCTTTCTCTTCAAGAAGCCTTTCGCTAAGGCTGTTCTTGTGGAACTGGCAAAGTGATATTTGGAAGCCCATAGAGGGCTATGGTGAAAAGGAAATATCTTCCGTTAAAAACTGGAAAGAAGCCTTCTGAGAAACTGGTTTGTTTTCTGTTAATTCATCTCACAGAGTTACAGCTTTCCCTTCAAGCAGCCTTTCGCTAAGGCTGTTCTTGTGGAATTTAGAAAGTGATATTTGGAAGCCCATAGAGGGCTATGGTGAAAAACGAAATATCTTTCTATAAAAACTGGAAAGAAGTTTTCTGAGAAACTGCTTAGTGTTCTGTTAATACATATCAAAGAGTTACAGCTTTCCCTTCAAGAAGCTTTTCGATAAGGCAGTTCTTGTGGAATTTAGAAAGTAATATTTGGAAGCCCATAGAGGGCTATGGTGAAACAGGAAATATCTTCCGTTAAAAACTGGAAAGAAGTTTTCTGAGAAACTGCTTTGTGTTCTGTTATTTTATCTCACAGAGTTACAGCTTTCCCTTCAAGAAGCCTTTCGCTAAGACTGATCTTGTGGAATTTATAAAGTGATATTTGGAAGCCCATAGAGGGCTATGGTGATAAAGGAAATATCTTCCTTTAAAAACTGTAAGGAAGCTTTCTGAGAAAATGCTTAGTGTTCTATTAATACATCTCACAGATTTACAGCTATCTCTTCAAGAAGCCTTTCGCTAAGGCTGTTCTTGTGGAACTGGCAAAGTGATATTTGGAAGCCCATAGAGGGCTATGGTGAAAAAGGAAATATCTTCCGTTAAAAACTGGAAAGAAGTTTTTTGAGAAACTGCTTTGTTTTATGTTAATTCATCTCACAGAGTTACAGCTTTCCCTTCAAGAAGCCTTTCGCTAAGGCTGTTCTTGTGGAATTTAGAAAGTGATATTTGGATGCCCACAGAGGGCTATGGTGAAAAAGGAAATATCTTCCTTTAAAAACTGGAAAGAAGTATTCTGAGAAACTGCTTAGTGCTCTGTTAATACATCTCACAGAGTTACATCTTTCCCTTCAAGAAGCCTTTCGCTAAGGCTGTTCTTGTGGAATTGGAAAAGTGATATTTGGAAGCCCATAGATGGCTATGGTGAAAAAGGAAATATCTTCCGTTAAAAACTGGAAAAAAGCTTTCTGAGAAACTGCTTTGTGTTCTGTTAATACATTTCACAGAGTTACATCTTTCCCTTCAAGAAGCCTTTCGCTAAGGCTGTTCTTGTGGAATTGGCAAAGTGATATTTGGAAGCCCATAGAGGGCTATGGTGAAAAAGGAAATATCTTCCTTTAAAAACTGGAAAGAAGCCTTCTGAGAAACTGCTTTGTGTTCTGTTAATACATCTCACAGAGTTACATCTTTCTCATCAAGAAGCCTTGTGCTAAGGCTGTTCTTGTGGAATTTAGAAAGTGATATTTGGAAGCCCATAGAGGGCTATGGTGAAAAAGGAAATATCTTCCGTTCAAAACTGGAAAGAAGCTTTCTGAGAAGGTGCTTTGTGTTCTCTTAATACATCTCACAGAGTTACATATTTCCCTTCTAGAAGCCTTTCGCTAAGGCTGTTCTTTTGGAATTGGAAACGTGATATTTGGAAGCCCATACAGGGCTATGGTGAAAAAGGAAATATCTTCTGTTAAAAACTGGAAAGAAGGCTTCTGAGAAACTGTTTTGTGTTCTGTTAATTCATCTCACAGAGTTACAGCTTTCCCTTCAATAAGCCTTTCGCTAAGGTTGTTCTTGTGGAATGTAGAATGTGATATTTGGAAACCCATAGAGGGCAATGGTGAAAAAGGAAATATCTTCCTTTAAAACCTGGAAAGAAGCTTTCTGAGAAACTGCTTTGTGTTCTGTTGATACATCTCACAGAGTTACAGCTTTCCCTTCAAGAAGCCTTTTGCTAAGGCTGTTCTTGTGGAATTGGCAAAGTGATATTTGGAAGCCTATAGAGGGCTATGGTGAAAAAGGAAATATCTTCCGTTAAAAACTGGAAAGAAGCTTTCTGAGAAACTGCTTTGTGTTCTGTTAATACATCTCACAGAGTTACATCTTTCCCTTCAAGAAGCCTTTCGCTAAGGCTGTTCTTGTGGAATTGGCAAAGTGATATTTGGAAGCCCATAGAGGGCTATGGTGAAAAAGGAAATATCTTCCGTTAAAAACTGGAAAGAAGCTTTCTGAGAAACTGCTTTGTGTTCTGTTAATACATCTCACAGAGTTACATCTTTCCCTTCAAGAAGCCTTTCGCTAAGGCTTTTCTTGTGGAATTGGCAAAGTGATATTTGGAAGCCCATAGAGGGCTATGGTGAAAAAGGAAACATCTTCCGTTAAAAACTGGAAAGAAGCCTTCTGAGAAACTGGTTTGTTTTCTGTTAATTCATCTCACAGAGTTAAAGCTTTCCCTTCAAGAAGCCTTTCGCTAAGGCTGTTCTTGTGGAATTTAGAAAGTGATATTTGGAAGCCCATAGAGGGCTATGGTGAAAAAGGAAATATCTTCCGTTAAAAACTGGAAAGAAGCTTTTTGAGAAACTTCTTTGTGTTCTGTTAATACATCTCACAGAGAAACATCTTTCCCTTCAAGAAGCCTTGCGCTAAGGCTGTTCTTGTGGAATTCAGAAAGTGATATTTGGAGCCCATAGAGGGATATGGTGAAAAAGGAAATATCTTCCGTTAAAAACTGGAAAGAAGTTTTCTGAGAAACTGCTTTGTGTTCTGTTATTTCATCTCACAGAGTTACAGCTTTCACTTCAAGAAGCCTTTCGCTAAGGCTGTTCTTGGGAAATTTATAAAGTGATATTTGGAAGCCCATAGAGGGCTATGGTGAAAAAGGAAATATCTTCCGTTAAAAATTGGAAAGAAGCTTTCTGAGAAGCTGCTTTGTGTTCTGTTAATACATCTCACAGAGTTACATCTTTTCCTTCAAGAAGCCTTTCACTAAGGCTGTTCTTGTTTATTTGGCAAAGTGATATTTGGAAGCCCATAGAGGGCTATGATGAAAAAGGAAATATCTTCCGTTAAAAACTGGAAAGAAGCTTTCTGAGAAACTGCTTTGTTTTCTGTTAATACATCTCACAGTGTTACATCTTTGCCTTCAAGAAGCCTTTCGCTAAGGCTGTTCTTATGGAATTGGCAAAGTGATATTTGGAAGCCCGTAGAGGGCTATGGTGAAAAAGGAAATATCTACCTTTAAAAACTGTAAAGAAGCTTTCTGAGAACATGCTTTGGTTCTGTTAATACATCTCACAGAGTTACATCTTTCCCTTCAAGAAGCCTTTCGCTTAGGCTGTTCTTTTAGAATTGGAAACGTGATATTTGGAAGCCCATACGGGGCTATGGTGAAAAAGGAAATATCTTCCGTTAAAAACTGGAAAGAAGCCTTCTGAGAAACTGTTTTGTGTTCTGTTAATTCATCTCACAGAGTTACAGCTTTCCCTTCAAGAAGCCTTGCGCTAAGGCTGTTCTTGTGGAATTGGCAAAGTGATATTTGGAAGCCCATAGAGGGCTATGGTGAAAAAGGAAACATCTTCCGTTAAAAACTGGAAAGAAGCCTTCTGAGAAACTGGTTTGTTTTCTGTTAATTCATCTCACAGAGTTAAAGCTTTCCCTTCTAGAAGCCATTCGCTAATGCTGTTCTTGTGGAATTGGAAAAGTTATATTTGGAAGCCCATAGAGGGCTATGGTGAAAAAGGAAATATCTTCCGTAAAAAACTGGAAAGAAGGTTTCTGAGAAACTGCTTTGTGTTCTCTTAAAACATCTCACAGAGTTACATCTTTCCGTTCAAGAAGCCTTGCGCTAAGGCAGTTCTTGTAGAATTTAGAAAGTGATATTAGGAAGCCCATAGAGGGCTATGTTGAAAAAGGAAATATCTTCCGTTCAAAACTGGAAAGAAGCTTTCTGAGAAAGTGCTTTGTGTTCTCTTAATACATCTCACAGTGTTACATATTTCCCTTCTAGAAGCCTTTCGCTAAGGCTGTTCTTTTGGAATTGGAAACGTGATATTTGGAAGCCCATACAGGGCTATGGTGAAAAAGGAAATATCTTCCGTTAAAAACTGGAAAGAAGCCTTCTGAGAAACTGTTTTGTGTTCTGTTAATTCATCTCACAGAGTTACAGCTTTCCCTTCAATAAGCCTTTCGCTAAGGTTGTTCTTGTGGAATGTAGAATGTGATATTTGGAAACCCATAGAGGGCAATGGTGAAAAAGGAAATATCTTCCTTTAAAACCTGGAAAGAACTTTTCTGAGAAACTGCTTAGTGTTCTGTTAATACATCTCACAGAGTTACAGCTTTCCCTTCAAGAAGCCTTTTGCTAAGGCTGTTCTTGTGGAATTGGCAAAGTGATATTTGGAAGCCTATAGAGGGCTATGGTGAAAAAGGAAATATCTTCCGTTAAAAACTGGAAAGAAGCTGTCTGAGAAACTGCTTTGTGTTCTGTTAATACATCTCACAGAGTTACATCTTTCCCTTCAAGAAGCCTTTCGCTAAGGCTTTTCCTGTGGAATTGGCAAAGTGATATTTGGAAGCCCATAGAGGGCTATGGTGAAAAAGGAAATATCTTCCTTTAAAAACTGGAAAGAAGCCTTCTGAGAAACTGCTTTGTGTTCTGTTAATTCATCTCACAGAGTTACATCTTTCCTTCAAGAAGCCTTTCGCTAAGGCTGTTCTTGTGGAATTTAGAAAGTGATATTTGGAAGCCCGTAGAGGGCTATGGTGAAAAAGGAAATATCTTCCGTTGAAAACTGGAAAGAAGCTTTTTGAGAAACTGCTTTGTGTTCTGTTAATACATCTCACAGAGAAACATCTTTCCCTTCAAGAAGCCTTGCGCTAAGGCTGTTCTTCTGGAATTCAGAAAGTGATATTTGGAGCCCATAGAGGGATATGGTGAAAAAGGAAATATCTTCCGTTAAAAAGTGTAAAGAAGTTTTCTGGGAAACTGCTTTGTGTTCTGTTATTTCATCTCACAGAGTTACATCTTTCCCTTCAAGAAGCCTTTCGCTAAGGCTGTTCTTGTGAAATTTATAAAGTGATATTTGGAAGCCCATAGAGGGCTATGGTGAAAAAGGAAATATGTTCCTTTAAAAACTGGAAGGAAGATTTCAGAGAAACTGCTTAGTGTTCTGTTAATACATCTCACCGATTTACAGCTTTCCCTTCAAGAAGCCTTTCGCTAAGGCTGTTCTTGTGGAACTGGCAAAGTGATATTTGGAAGCCCATAGAGGGCTATGGTGAAAAAGGAAATATCTTCCGTTAAAAACCGGAAAGAAGCTTTCTGAGAAACTGCTTTGTGTTCTGTTAATACATCTCACAGAGTTACATCTTTCCCCTCAAGAAGCCTTTCGCTAAGGCTGTTCTTGTTTAATTGGCAAAGTGATATTTGGAAGCCCAAAGAGGGCTATGGTGAAAAAGGAAATATCTTCCGTTAAAAACTGGAAAGAAGTTTTCTGAGAAACTGCTTTGTGTTCTGTTATTTCATCTCACAGAGTTACAGCTTTCCCTTCAAGAAGCCTTTCGCTAAGGCTGTTCTTGTGGAATTTATAAAGTGATATTTGGAAGCCCATAGTGGGCTATGGTGAAAAAGGAAATATGTTCCTTTAAAAACTGGAAGGAAGCTTTCAGAGAAACTGCTTAGTGTTCTGTTAATACATCTCACCGATTTACAGCTTTCCCTTCAAGAAGCCTTTCGCTAAGGCTGTTCTTGTGGAACTGGCAAAGTGATATTTGGAAGCCCATAGAGGGCTATGGTGAAAAAGGAAATATCTTCCGTTAAAAACCGGAAAGAGGCTTTCTGATAAACTGCTTTGTGTTCTGTTAATACATCTCACAGTGTTACATCTTTCCCTTCAAGAAGCCTTTCGCTAAGTCTGTTCTTGTGGTATTGGCAAAGTGATATTTGGAAGCCCATAGAGGGCTATGGTGAAAAAGGAAATATCTTCCGTTAAAAACTGGGAAGAAGCTTTCTGAGAAACTGCTTTGTGTTCTGTTAACACATATCACAGAGTTACATCTTTCCCTTCAAGAAGCCTTGCGCTAAGGCTGTTCTTGTGGAATTTAGAAAGTGATATTTGGAAGCCCATAGAGGGCTATGTTGAAAAAGGAAATATCTTCCGTTAAAAACTGGAAAGAAGATGTCTGAGAAACTGCTTTGTGTTCTGTTAATACATCTCACAGAGTTACATCTTTCTTTTCTAGAGGCCTTTCGCTAAGGCTGTTCTTGTGGAATTGGCAAAGTGATATTTGGAAGCCCATAGAGGGCTATGGTGAAAAAGGAAATATCTTCCGTTAAAAACTGGAAAGAAGCTTTCTGAGAAACTGCTTTGTGTTTGTTAATACATCTCACAGAGTTACATCTTTCTCATCAAGAAGCGTTTCGCTAAGGCTGTTCTTGTGCAATTTAGAAAGTGATATTTGGAAGCCCAAAGAGGGCTATGGTGAAAAAGGACATATCTTCCGTTAAAAACTGGAAAGAAGTTTTCTGAGAAACTGCTTTGTGTTCTGTTATTTCATCTCACAGAGTTACAGCTTTCCCTTCAAGAAGCCTTTCGCTAAGGCTGTTCTTGTGGAATTTATAAAGTGATATTTGGAAGCCCATAGAGGGCTATGGTGAAAAAGGAAATATGTTCCTTTAAAAACTGGAAGGAAGGTTTCAGAGAAACTGCTTAGTGTTCTGTTAATACATCTCACCGATTTACAGCTTTCCCTTCAAGAAGCCTTTCGCTAAGGCTGTTCTTGTGGAACTGGCAAAGTGATATTTGGAAGCCCATAGATGGCTATGGTGAAAAAGGAAATATCTTCCGTTAAAAACCGGAAAGAAGCTTTCTGATAAACTGCTTTGTGTTCTGTTAATACATCTCACAGTGTTACATCTTTCCCTTCAGGAAGCCTTTCGCTAAGTCTGTTCTTGTGGAATTGGCAAAGTGATATTTGGAAGGTAATAGAGGGCTATGGTGAAAAAGGAAATATCTTCCGTTAAAAACTGGAAAGAAGCTTTCTGAGAAACTGCTTTGTGTTCTGTTAACACATGTCACAGAGTTACATCTTTCCCTTCAAGAAGCCTTCCCTAAGGCTGTTCTTGTGGAAATTAGAAAGTGATATTTGGAAGCCCATAGAGAGCTATGTTGAAAAAGGAAATATCTTCCGTTAAAAACTGGAAAGAAGCTTTGTGAGAAACTGCTTTGTGTTCTGTTAATACATCTCACAGAGTTACCTCATTCCCTTCAAGAAGCCTTTCGTTAAGGCTGTTCTTGTGGAATTGGCTAAGTGATATTTGGAAGCCCATAGAGGGCTATGGTGAAAAAGCAAATATCTTCCGTTAAAAACTGGAAAGAAGCCTTCTGAGAAACTGGTTTGTTTTCTGTTAATTCATCTCACAGAGTTACAGCTTTTCCTTCAAGCAGCCTTTCGCTAAGGCTGTTCTTGTGGAATTTAGAAAGTGATATTTGGAAGCCCATAGAGGGCTATGGTGAAAAACGAAATATCTTCCTATAAAAACTGGAAGAAAGTTTTCTGAGAAACTGCTTAGTGTTCTGTTAATACATCTCAAAGATTTACAGCTTTCCCTTCAAGAAGCTTTTCGCTAAGGCAGTTCTTGTGGAATTTAGAAAGTAATATTTGGAAGCCCATAGAGGGCTATGGTGAAACAGGAAATATCTTCCGTTAAAAACTGGAAAGAAGTTTTCTGAGAAACTGCTTTGTGTTCTGTTATTTTATCTCACAGAGTTACAGCTTTCCCTTCAAGAAGCCTTTCGCTAAGACTGATCTTGTGCAATTTATAAAGTGATATTTGGAAGCCCATACAGGGCTATGGTGAAAAAGGAAATATCTACCTTTAAAAACTGGAAAGAAGCTTTCTGAGAACATGCTTTGGTTCTGTTAATACATCTCACAGAGTTACATCTATCCCTTCAAGAAGCCTTTCGCTTAGGCTGTTCTTTTAGAATTGGAAACGTGATATTTGGAAGCCCATACGGGGCTATGGTGAAAAAGGAAATATCTTCCGTTAAAAACTGGAAAGAAGCCTTCTGAGAAACTGTTTTGTGTTCTGTTAATTCATCTCACAGAGTTACAGCTTTCCCTTCAAGAAGCCTTTCGCTAAGGCTGTTCTTGTGGAATTGGCAAAGGGATATTTGGAAGCCCATTGAGGGCTATGGTGAAAAAGGAAATATCTTCCATTAAAAACTGGAAATAAGCTTTCTGAGAAACTGCTTTGTGTTCTGTTAATCCATCTCACAGAGTTACATCTTTCCCTTCAAGAAGCCTTTCGCTTAGGCTGTTCTTTTAGAATTGGAAACGTGATATTTGGAAGCCCATACGGGGCTATGGTGAAAAAGGAAAGATCTTCCGTTAAAAACTGGAAAGAAGCCTTCTGAGAAACTGTTTTGTGTTCTGTTAATTCATCTCACGGAGTTACAGCTTTCCCTTCAAGAAGCCTTGCGCTAAGGCTGTTCTTGTGGAATTGGCAAAGTGATATTTGGAAGCCCATAGAATTCTATGTTGAAAAAGGAAATATCTTCCGTTCAAAACTGGAAAGAAGCTTTCTGAGAAACTGCTTTGTGTTCTGTTAATACATCTCACAGAGTTACATCTTTCTATTCTAGAGGCCTTTCGCTAAGGCTGTTCTTGTGGAATTGGCAAAGTGATATTTGGAAGCCCATAGAGGGCTATGGTGAAAAAGGAAATATCTTCCGTTAAAAACTGGAAAGAAGCTTTCTGAGAAACTGCTTTGTGTTCTGTTAATACATCTCACAGAGTTACATCATTCCCTTCAAGAAGCCTTTCGCTAAGGCTGTTCTTGTGGAATTGGCTAAGTGATAGTTGGAAGCCCATAGTGGGCTATGGTGAAAAAGGAAATATCTTCCGTTAAAAACTGGAAAGAAGCCTTCTGAGAAACTGCTTTGTTTTCTGTTAATTCATCTCACAGAGTTACAGCTTTCCCTTCAAGCAGCCTTTCGCTAAGGCTGTTCTTGTGGAATTTAGAAAGTGATATTTGGAAGCCCATAGAGGGCTATGGTGAAAAACGAAATATCTTCTTTCAAAAACTGGAAAGAAGTTTTCTGAGAAACTGCTTAGTGTTCTGTTAATACATCTCACGGAGTTACAGCTTTCCCTTCAAGAAGCTTTTCGCTAAGGCAGTTCTTGTGGAATTTAGAAAGTAATATTTGGAAGATCATAGAGGGCTATGGTGAAACAGGAAATATCTTCCGTTAAAAACTGGAAAGAAGTTTTCTGAGAAACTGCTTTGAGTTCTGTTATTTCATCTCACAGAGTTGTAGCTTTCCCTTGAAGAAGCCTTTCGCTAAGACTGATCTTGTGGAATTTATAAAGTGATATTTGGAAGCCCATTGAGGGCTATGGTGAAAAAGGAAATATCTTCCTTTAAAAACTGGAAAGAAGCTTTCTGAGAAACTGCTTTGTGTTCTGTTAATACATCTCACAGAGTTACATCCTTGCCTTCAAGAAGCCTTTCGCTATGGCTGTTCTTTTGGAATTGGCAACGTAATATTTGGAAGCCCATAGAGGGCTATGGTGAAAAAGGAAATATCTTCCGTTAAAAACTGGAAAGAAGCTTTCTGAGAAACTGTTTTGTGTTCTGTTAATTCATCTCACAGAGTTACAGCTTTCCCTTCAAGAAGCCTTCGCTAAGGCTGTTCTTGTGGAATTTAGAAAGTGATATTTGGAAACCCATAGAGGGCTACGGTGAAAAAGGAAAAATCTTCCTTTAAAACCTGGAAAGAAGCTTTCTGAGAAACTGCTTTGAGTTCTGTTAAAACATCTCACAGAGTTACATCTTTCCCTTCAAGAAGCCTTTCGTTAAGGCTCTTCTTGTGGAATTGGCTAAGTGATATTTGGAAGCCCAAAGTGGGCTATGGTGATAAAGGAAATATCTTCCGTTAAAAACTGGAAAGAAGTTTTCTGCGAAACTGCTTTGTTTTATGTTAATTCATCTCACAGACTTACAGCTTTCCCTTCAAGAAGCCTTTCGCTAAGGCTGTTCTTGTGGAATTTAGAAAGTGATATTTGGAAGCCCACAGAGGGCTATGGTGAAAAATGAAATATCTTCCTTTAAAAACTGGAAAGAAGTATTCTGAGAAACTGCTTAGTGTTCTGTTAATACATCTCACAGATTTACAGCTTTCCCTTCAAGAAGCCTTTCGCTAAGGCTGTTCTTGTGGAATTTAGAAAGTAATATTTGGAAGCCCATAGAGGGCTATTGTGAAAAAGGAAATATCTTCCGTTAAAAACTGGAAAGAAGCTGTCTGAGAAACTGCTTTGTGTTCTGTTAATACATCTCACAGAGTTACATCTTTCCCTTCAAGAAGCCTTTCCCTACGGCTGTTCTTGTGGAATTTAGAAAGTGATATTTGAAGCCCATAGAGGGCTATGGTGAAAAGGAAATATCTTCCTTTAAAAACTGGAAAGAAGTATTCTGAGAAACTGCTTAGTGTTCTGTTAATACATCTCACAGATTTACAGCTTTCCTTCAAGAAGCCTTTCGCTAAGGCTGTTCTTGTGGAATTTAGAAAGTAATATTTGGAAGCCCATAGAGGGCTATGGTGAAAAAGGAAATATCTTCCGTTAAAAACTGGAAAGAAGCTTTCTGAGAAACTGCTTTGTGTTCTGTTAATACATCTCACAGAGTTACAGCTTTCCTTCAAGAAGCCTTTCGCTAAGGCTGTTCTTGTGGAATTGGAAAGTGATATTTGAAGCCCATAGAGGCTATGGTGAAAAGGAAATATCTTCCGTTAAAACTGGAAAAAGCTTTCTGAGAAACTGCTTTGTGTTCTGTTAATTCATCTCACAGAGTTACATCTTTCCTTCTAGAAGCCTTTTCGCTGAGGCTGTTCTTGTGGAATTGGAAAGTGATATTTGGAAGCCCCTAGAGGGCTATGGTGAAAAGGAAATATCTTCCTTTAAAAACTGGAAAGAAGCTTTCTAAGAACATGCTTTGGTTCTGTTAATACATCTTACAGAGTTACATCTTTGCCTTCAAGAAGCCTTTCGCTAAGGCTGTTCTTGTGGAATTGGCAAAGTGATATTTGGAAGCCCATAGAGGGCTATGGTGAAAAAGGAAATATCTTCCGTTAAAAACTGGAAAGAAGCCTTCTGAGAAACTGTTTTGTGTTCTGTTAATTCATCTCACAGAGTTACAGCTTTCCCTTCAATAAGCCTTTCGCTAACGTTGTTCTTGTGGAATTTAGAAAGTGATATTTGGAAACCCATAGAGGGCCATGGTGAAAAAGGAAATATCTTCCTTTAAAACCTGGAAAGAAACTTTCTGAGAAACTGCTTAGTGTTCTGTTAATACATCTCACAGAGTTACAGCTTTCCCTTCAATAAGCCTTTCGCTAAGGCTGTTCTTGTGGAATTGGCAAAGTGATATTTGGAAGCCCATAGAGGGCTATGGTGAAAAAGGAAATATCTACCTTTAAAAACTGGAAAGAAGCTTTCTGAGAACATGCTTTGTTTCTGTTAATACATCTCACAGAGTTACATCTTTCCCTTCAAGAAGCCTTTCGCTAAGGCTGTTCTTGTGGAATTGGTAAAGTGATATTTGGAAGCCCATAGTGGGCTATGGTGAAAAAGTAAATATCTTCGGTTAAAAACTGGAAAGAAGCCCTCTGAGAAACTACTTTGTGTTCTGTTAATACATCTCACAGTGTTACCTCTTTCCCTTCTAGAAGCCTTTTGCTAAGGCTGTTCTTGTCGAATTGGCAAAGTGATATTTGGAAGCTCATAGAGGGCTATGGTGAAACAGGAAATATCTTCCGTTAAAAAATGGAAAGATGCTTTCTGAGAAACTGCTTTGCGTTCTGTTAATACATCTCACAGAGTTACATCTTTCCCTTCAAGAACCCTTGCGCTAAGGCTACTCTTGTGGAATTTAGAAAGTGATATTTGGAAGCCCATAGAGGGCTATAGTGAAAAAGGAAATATCTTCCGTTAAAAACTGGAAAGAAGCTTTCTGAGAAACTGCTTTGTGTTCTGTTAATACATCTCACAGAGTTACATCTTTCCTTCAAGAAGCCTTCTGAGAAACTGCTTTGTGTTCTGTTATTTCATCTCACAGAGTTACAGCTTTCCTTCAATAAGCCTTTCGCTAAGGCTGTTCTTGTTTAATTGGCAAAGTGATATTTGGAAGCCCAAAGAGGGCTATGGTGAAAAGGAAATATCTTCCGTTAAAACTGGAAAGAAGCTGTCTGAGAAACTGCTTTGAGTTCTGTTAAAACATCTCACAGAGTTACAGCTTTCCTTCAAGAAGCCTTTCGTTAAGGCTGTTCTTGTGGAACTGGCAAAGTGATATTTGGAAGCCCAAAGTGGGCTATGGTGAAACAGGAAATATCTTCCTTTAAAACCTGGAAAGAAGCTTCTGAGAAACTGCTTAGTGTTCTGTTAATACATCTCACAGAGTTACATCTTTCCTTCAAGAAGCCTTTCGCTAAGGCTGTTCTTGTGGAATTGAAAGTGATATTTGGAAGCTCATAGAGGGCTATGGTGAAAAGGAAATATCTTCCGTTAAACACTGGAAAGAAGCTTTCTGAGAAACTGCTTTGAGTTCTGTTAAAACATCTCACAGAGTTACAGCTTTCCTTCAATAAGCCTTTCGCTAAGGCTGTTCTTGTGGAATTAGCAAAGTGATATTTGGAAGCCCACAGAGGGCTATGGTGAAACAGGAAATATCTTCCTTAAAAACTGGAAAGAAGCTTCTGAGAAACTGCTTA